>CAIGRQ010099211.1:0-11302 GCA_903798375.1 Fraxinus sp. D2006-0159 | reverse complement strand
TTTTAAAAAAAAAATACAAACGGAGCAAGGTTCTGCCCTGCTTAAGGCTGGGCTGGGCGGGGCGGGGCGGGGCGAGGGTGCCCCGCCTCGTTGTCATCACTAGACCTAGCCTCTAATAACATACTGAAAGAAAAAATATACATAAAGATATCCAATTAGGTAGACGAGAGGCCTGTATCACCTTTCAATTTCTTGTAATCTCTTTCGAATTTTGCTTCCGCATAGGCTTCTGCTTGGCGACAGCGGATCGGACGGCAATGGCTGGTTGCAATATCAAAGTAAACTGAACGGATACGGATCTTCGTCGGGGGGGAAGAGTAGCTTGGGATTTTTTTAATTTAATTTTTTTCATATGAAAAATGTAAAGTTACATATTTGTCATTTAAAAATTGGTCAACAATTGATCAGACATTTAATTATTGGTCAACCAACGGTTTCTGTCAATTTGGACTTCGGGGTGCAAATTATTTAAAGATTTGGTACCATGGATTGCATAAATGAAATATTTAGGCAAAGCTTGTAAAAAAGTGAAAGATTTGATATCGTGACGGAAATTTTTCCCGGAAATAATTATGAAGTTGGTCTAATAAACTCGACGTGAACCGGAGGCTAAAATCCAATTGAACCCAAGCAAAACCCCTCTCCTTCTTCCCCAAACACTGGCAGTTTGTAATCTCTCTCTCTCTCTCTCACACAAACACACACACACACACGCATTACAGAATACACTAACACAAAGATATCCAATTTGCGATAGTTTCATCAAATATTCAAACGGTATGTTCTCTTTCATTGTAGAGGTTATAAATTATTTGGGTTTTAATTTCATTAATTACCATCTAAATTCGTTTTTATTTTTATATTTCCGGGTTCTATAGATGTTTCTCATATTTTCCAATTGATTTCATGGGAAGTTTGAGAGCATGTTTGGCTTAGCTCAAAAGACGAAAGGTGCCCCAAATGTAATTAGTTTTCAGCTGTGGGTTCTCTTTTTTGCTAATAAAATCTTGGGGAAAACAAAAGAAATTTAAACTTTATGTAAATGTAATAGATAAAGTTTCAAAATTTTGAGTGTAAATCTAAGAATTTGAATTAATCAAGCTATCAAATGAAGTCCCTCTGCTTATTTTTGTTTGTCTAGTCCTTTTTCTAGTATGTGATGTGGTAAAAAGGGATAACAGTTGGATAATCAATAATGCCAGGTGAAACGAAGTTTACATATCACTTTTTTTTTTTAACCTTAGTTTGATCATTTTTGTTTATTTCCTACACTGAATAGAGCATTCAACCATCTGAATTGACAGTGGAATACTAGTGCAGTTCTAAAAAAAACTATTATTTTCCTTGCTCTTTTTGTATTTATGAATAAACAATAAAACTTTCAATCTGAAAATCTAGGGAATTGGGAGAGGTCTCTGGAATGAACAGTTTGTTACATACGTGTTCTTCAGCAATATTATCACGGACAGGAAAACTTGGCTTGAAGAGTTCAATTTGTGGATTTTATCCTACTTCATGGAGAATGAGATTTCAATATGCAGGCATTAGAACATCAAATGTGGTATTTTTGTCTACAAGATTTCCAGTTCAGTGCTACTCAACCAAAAGGGCTGGTAGAGGTAGTCATAGTTCTAGTAAGGGAAACCCTGATCCTAAACCGGTATTGAAGGATGAAAAGGAAGCATTCTTTGTTGTTCGGAAAGGTGATTTGGTGGGTCTTTACAAGAGCTTAAGTGATTGTCAGGCTCAAGTTGGATCCTCGGTAATCACCATTCTCTAATTTTTCATACTTGATTTCTGTTTGTCTTTTTTGTCCTACATCAGTGCTCTTCTTTTGGGTTTATAGAAGTTAAGTGAGCTCGATATTGCTGAAACTATTGCATATAAGCGAAATATATATTCCAATTATTATATATATATATATATATATATATATTTTATTTATTTTTTTCTTTTTGTATGTATTTAAGTGGTCCTCTGGTGTGCATATTGCTGGGAACAGGTGCAGGGAATGGATGCATAAATTTGGGGACCCTTTTATTAATCTCTGCCTTCCTGTGGTTCAAACTGGACATGCCATAAAATAAAAAGGAAGAAAGCCTAAGATGACATTAATGTCATACCTAAGAAATATGTGAAGTGCATGGTGGCGCCAAGGGTTCTTATGGCTTGAGTTCTAAGTGGGGTATGCTCTTCATCGAAGTGAAGCACATCTTATAGCCTAAATGAAAAATTTCCAGACATGAATATTATTTGACAAAATTCAAATACTGTTCCAATTTTCAGGAAATTTTAACAAATCAATCAGTTTCACTAAAGGATTTGAGGGAGATTAGGGTTGAGTGGTTTTAGATTAAGATTTCGTTTGTATTTCATAGTCTAATCCAATTTCATCACTGAAAGTATTGACACTGCCAACTTTCTGCAAATTAGTAGTTCAGATGAAAGGACTCAGAAAGGAGAAAACCACAAAATTTTATGTAGGGTTCTTTCTCCCACTGTGCCTTTTATATTTTTGCAGTGCATGAACAAATCTCAGGAAAAATAAGTTGATATTTTGCTGTTTCTGTTCTTTTTCATTATGTCTTTCAACTGGACATTTCTTTTTAATTTTCGGCCGTAAGATTCAGATTCCCTATTACAGTGAAGTGAAGGTTTCTTCCTCCCATTAATGCATAGTTGACTCTGTTTTTTCTTCTATTTTTTCAGTATGGTGGGGGATTGGGGCTGCATTAGAACTGCTATTATTGACCTATTTAAAAAGTATTTAAAAAATTTCTCTCCATTTGCATTTTTCATTAAATGTGCGGTCATGATCTATCTATTAGCAGATTTGGAATTGCAGTATTTATGATGTTACTTTGACCATGAAAACCATATGCTTTTTCTCACTAAAATGTTGCTATGCATTAATCAAATTATTTTCCTTTTTCCTTATTCTTACAGATACGTGATCCTCCTGTCAGCGTGTATAAAGGTTACTCCATGCCCAAGGACACCGAGAAATATCTTATGGCTTGTGGGCTTAAGAATGCTCTTTATTCCATCAGAGTGTCAGATCTAACTGAGGACCTTTTCGGCACTCTTGTACCGTGCCCTTTTCAGGTCAGATAATTATCACTTTTTTGGTTAGCCTTTTTGTAATGCAGTTTTTTTTTTTTTTTTAGGAAAATTTATCTGTCCTATATAATAAAAATTTATCAAAAATAATTTCAACTCCCCTCGACCCCCTTGGATTTTTTATGAAGGTAATCATAACGCCTAGGTTTATGCAGTTCTGGTATCTTTAGCAATCCTGCATTTGTGCTTCTATTTATGTTGTCAAAAAAATTGTCAATGGAAAGCCACAAGAATCTATATTCCAGAACAATAAATTTCCTGTCTCAATTGCCCTCAATTTCCTGAAGGAATTTCTATTATTAGTTTGATCTCTTATTTATATTGCTGGGTCTTGTGTAAAAGAGATGTGCTCTACTTAATACAGGGAGTAGCTTAAGTGAAGTACTGTAATTGTTGAGGTGACAAACTCAATACACTAGTTAAACTCTAGGTAAAGTACATTGTAGGATAAGATAATATTTACCTCGACAAACTCCGAAAGTCTTGTTGTGTTCAGCAAAAGAAAAAATATAAAAACAACCTGGTGTAGTGCAGTTTCTGGTTAATATTTATTTACTTTAGTATTTCACGATGTATAAACAATTCATTTTACAGCAACCTTCTTCTTCTAGAGGTATAACGTTGAGTGATCCAACAACAAAAGAGAGGATACAGGAAGCTCGACAGTCTGATTATGGCGTAAGTCAATGTTATTACCTAGTTCTGTGATCCATTCTATATGTTGAATGTTTGTACAGCATATATTTGCTGGAAGCTGAAACATGCAATTCAAACTGTACTTCAGAATGAATTGATGAAGAATATAGTATCATGATGAGAGTCGAGACTCGATTGAATCTTCTTCCTCAAGACATAAATCAATTACATAAGAAAAATGGATATCTGTGTTTCCTATTTTTGGAGACCTCTTCAAATTGAACTAGAAGTTTGATTGTGTTGGTATCAAATACCTTCAGATGTGAAAGTTGTGTAGGGTGAGTATGTGATTTGTAACTATGTAGTCAACTGTTCACATAGTGGATGTTGCAACCTTATCTAGATGGAATGGCGTAGGATACAATGAACAAGAACAAGATTGTGGAGAATAGAGGGAGGGAGGGAGGGAGGGAGGGAGAGAGAGAGAGAGAGAGAGAGATTGGGGGAGAAAATATCAATTTATTTAATTATCAAATTGTGTCTACTACATTTCATAAACACCCTTTATATAGAGTTTAAACTATTCATAATTGAAGTTGGAAAATACTATAAAATTTATTAAATTAAACCCTACTCATATTTCCTAAAATGAGCGTCTAATTTGGAAATTGAATTAAATACTATCTCGACCAAGATTCCTATAATTTCTCTCTAGCTGAGAGAACTCAATTCTGACAAGATAGACTGTAACTTCTGAACTAAGGAGGACGATCTTTCTTCTTGATCAAGTAACTATGCTGACCATATGTTGATGACTAAATTTGGAAATTATTTTCCAAGCATTTGATTTGACTGTGGTGGATGATTTTTTTTCTTTTAACCAAGTAGGGACAAGGAATTCAATGAAGCAATGACATGTGCAACTCATTCACAAAAATTACCATAGAATTCAAATGAACATGATGAAGTAGTTTGCAACAACGATGGTTCGAATATGTCCCGATAAGGAAATACTCCTGATATATTGAAAACAAAAACTTCATTTTTGTATGATGGCCAAGAAATAGATTAATTTCAAGTGAGTGATACAAATTTTTTCTTTTAATATCTCGGAAATTGCGCGAAAAAAATATGTAACAAGACATAAACATCACCATGAAAGCATCCTTGCCTAACCTGTACGTCTAAAGCATGATTGAGAAGGATTTGTCTTTTAATCTCAGCATGAAAATTAACAAAGTACAGAGGTAAAACAATATGATGATATATAGTAGACAACAACCGACTATCGATAGGAAAAGAATGCAATCAAATAGTTGTCTTGATTCTCTTGAATAAAAATGAGGCCACCCAGAGAGTGTATGTAATGACTTAATCTTTATGCTCAAGCCGTTAACTTATGTATTGTCCGCTATTGGAGAGCTTGAGTCAATCTTATCTCTCACGAATTTCTATTGCGTCCTTAGGACTCGAATCCATGATTTTTCTCTTAAGAGATTTAGAGGGTGTTTGGTGTAGATTAAAATTAGATTTTTTAGTAGACTGTGATAGAAATTTTTGAAATGTGTGGTTGAAAAGTTGTGGGACACATGAAAGATGTGGCTAATATTGATTGTTTGACTTTGACTTAGACTAAAATCAGATTTTAATCCGAACCAAACAGGGGCTTAAATTGAATTATGGTGCTGAGTCATTACAGTGTCACTCAGTTGATGTAACACCAAAACAAAGTCAGCGAGAAAGTCACTCATAAGAGTTCGTAATATCAATTTTGGCACGAGATTGACATGTAGAATTTTGGTATAGATGGTAATGCTATAGGCAAATCCTCAACTGTGTCATAGTCAATTATGTTGAAACTCTGATCATCGCTATCAGAATATTCAATAAGCTCAACAATAAAAACTTTATGTTTTGCCTTATGATGAGGAGTAACATAACCAAGCTTGGGAAGTGACTGTCGAGATTAGGGTGGGAGACCTAGTGTGTGACATGCTTGGTGAAGATGGAAGGATATGCCCCATAGGTTAGTTTGTTAGCAACCTCCATCTAAATATTGGGAAGTAGGAATATCGTAAATATTGGGAAGTAGGAATATCGTGATGTATGATTTTAGGATTTAAACCATTGAAAAACCTAGATGTTGTGATGTGGAGGGATTTATAATATCACAACTATGTAATACCTCTTTGAAATGGGCTAGATATTAGCTATTATTGGCTGTACATTGCCTATAGTATAAAAAGAATTAATCTAGCGATTGAGTTCGATAATACACAGGGCGTATTTATTCATCTCATCCCACAAAGTAACAATGCGTTGACCATCAATATCACACGAAAATATCTTCCAATAACTCCTAGCAGATCTAACAAGTGACATATTAGCATGACAAATATGAATGGAGTCACTTAATTTGTGAAAGTAAAGAATTTTCAAGATTATGAAGTCAATCAATAAATGACTGGGGACTAGCCATAACATCAATAGAAGGATAATGAATGTCTTCAGCGTAGTCTTTAGACCGGGAATAATTGTATTGATAAGGGCAATACGCTTTAGTGGTAATGAAGTAGGGGTATGGTGTTGCTATAAGAATTTTTATATGAATTCATGGTTTTATATGATGCTTTTTTTATTCTATTTTTTAAAAAATGACAACCAAAACATTGAAATAAAAGAACATTTTTACCATAAAAGAAATTGATACTTCACGAGACTTAGAAGAGCTAAACGGTCCAAATCACCATCTTTAAGCTGATACAATTGAATTCTCCTGAGAGGCTAATTCAATTTGCAGGAATAAAACAAATCACGTGTCCTCGTGAATAGTAATGTTTTTTTTTTTTATAGAGTTTTTTCCTGTTGATTGTTTTTGCCCCTTAACTTTTCTTGTGTTTGAATTTGGTCTACTGTGGGAATTTTTGGTGTTGCGAAAGGGGAAACGGTTGGTAAGGGTGCTTATGGATGTAGAGGATGGTAGAGGCGATGACTAGGGATGTGGTGGTGATTGAAATAAACTTTTGAACTTGAACACTTATCAAAACTTCTCAAAATTGTTTGACTAAAAGAAAATGACTTGATCTGATATCAAATTGATGTAAGGTGCAGCAAATAAGAACAAGATTAAGGAGAAGAAGATGGAGAGAATAGAGAGAATTTGGGGGAGAAAGTATACATTTATTTCATTATCAAAGTTGTATATATTACAATGCATAAGCCTCCTTTATATAGTGTTTAAACTAGTCCCAATTGAATTAGGAACATACGATAAAATCTATTAAATTAAACCCTAATAAAGCACGTCAAGTTTGATTAGCAGAGAGAGTAACAACATTCGACCATCTTGAACGAGTGGTCCGTCGTTGGTGCTAATTAGTAGTCTTCGAGATAAGTGCTTTTGTGCGTGTATTTTTTAAATGACTCAGAGCCTTTATATTTAAGAGCTGACTTTTGCAATAAATTCTTAAATGTGACTTGATGTTGAAAACCAAATTCTTATCATATTCTGTTAGTCATAGTATAAGAATTGAAATAGATGTTTTGACGACTTGATTGCTAAAGGCCTAATCCGTGTAATAATTACAGCAGTCTTGTACTCTTGAGTTTGATGGTTCCTCAAAAGGAAATCCTGGACAAGCAGGAGCAGGAGCTATACTACGATCTGATGATGGAACTTTGGTAAACATTGTCGTCCTTTGTTTTTACACTTTTTTTTTTTTCTGATACATTATTATATCTCTTACTGTTTTTTAATTGTTAGATTTGTAGGTTACGCGAAGGTTTAGGAATAGCAACCAATAATGTTGCTGAGTATCGAGGCATGATTTTGGGGTTGAAATATGCACTTGGAAAAGGGTATACAAGTATTCTTGTTCGGGGTGACTCGAAACTTGTTTGTATGCAGGTATACGCGTGCTTTTTGTATGTGGTGTACGTGAATGCAGTTTTATTACTGTCTTTTTGGGCTTTATATTGCATATTTCCTGTCATTTAGTGCAATGACTGCAGTTTAGCTTCTATGAGTTGATCCATCTTTTATATTCTCAATGGAGAATTAATACAGGAAATAATCGCTATATGTTTCTAATTTTAGTTTTCATTTTAGAGATGATATTAGGTAAATGGAACTCGTATTATCAATTGATGGAATCTTTTACTGCTATTGTTTAGTGAATCTCTCTGCGGTTTTCCTTCCTGAAGTTTACGTTCTGAGGGATATTTCATGAACAGATTCAGGGTCAATGGAAGGTAAAAAACGAGAACATCTCCAATTTGTACGAGGAGGCAAAGAAATTAAAGGATAGGTTTCTTTCATTTGAGATTTCTCATGTACTTAGGGTAAGCTCAGTTGTATAACTTTTTGTTTGACAATGCAACCCTGTTAGGCTGTTACACGCCTGTCTCGATTAGTCCACCAAAAAGAATCTTCGATTTTGTTGGTGATGTTTTCCATGATTCATTTGTTAAGCAAATGTCAACATTGTTTTCCCTAGGCTTTTTAAGTGTTAAATGCTGACATTTTTATTTTATCTTCTGGGAGGACTTGAACTCTGAGGCGGATGCTCAAGCAAACTTAGCTGCAGTTCTTGCAGGTAATAGTTTCTCCCTTATTTGCAACTCTGAATTCGAGCATGTTTGGCTAAGCTTAAAAGGTTCACTAAAGAGTAATAACTAGTTTTTAATTGGAGCAAATTAGAAATAGGTTATTTTACAAGCAGTAATTTTATTTAACTTAAAAGTAAGAAAAAAGTAACTTATCCAAACATTTTTGGAAATAGGAGTAACTTTTTTCTTATTTTTAAGCTTAACAAAATATGCTTTCCTAGTCACTGAAGGTGTATTAAGTTTGTTTCGATCTATCTGATACTGCAGAGGGTCAAGTTCAGGAGGAGATCGATAAATAGCTGCTGGGAAAAAGCAGGTGGCTATGGAGAGATTGATTAAGAAAATATATACCAGTCATGTCAAGAATCTCTGCGCGTTTCAAATCTTTGAGTTCATCTGTCAATTGTTGCTGCATTTTTTGTCGTAAAATTCATATTTTACTTTATTTCATATTGCGAGTATGTCAACCACACAAGTTTGGAGTTTCGTTATTACAATTGCAATTTTGAGCCATTTTAATTTTGCTCATGTATCTACCCTATTGACAGGAGTTTTCAAGAGGGAAACGGGATTAAAGTTGACATTTTACATAATTTTTTAGTCCTGTAATTCAATAAAGGTATCCTTGTTTAGTGTTTTTTGAACTTGGGATTTTGAGAATTTGTTATAAAAAAAAAATGGAATGATAAACCAACTTTGTCTATTACATGGTTTGAACGTATCATCGAACATTTCATATGAAACTGAGCGAATGTGTTGCCACACAATTCTCCTCTCCATGCGACTTCAAAAAAGATAGAAAACTGCTGCATGAGATTATGGAGCCCCTGGGCTCTATACTCAGGGAACGCAAAATAATGCGTTAACCATTTTTCGCAACTTCCACAAAGATCCCAGACTGCTAGATGAGTTTATAGAGCCCCAGCCGGACTAGCTATGTGATATCTTAGCTTCTAGTCCACTCTTTCCAGTCCTTGTCGACGTGATCTTGAGCCCATTTAACAGCTGCTCGTGCAGCTTGAGGACCCCCAGGCAAACCTCTCTCATTTAGGATATCGGCCATATCGATGAATGGAGTAACTAAGAGTGTTCCCGGACCACCATACTCCGTATGCAAGAAATCATTGAGGATCTGTTCAAATATTATACAAAATAGGATAATTCAGCATTTGTATGAACAATAAAGAGATTACATTGATAACACAGAGTAAAGAATGCCCACAAAACAAGAAGACAGAATGAAAAGCTTCAAAGAAGGCTGAGACGCCTTAACAGAATAAGGAAAATCTTAATAAAATGTAACCCTCGTTTTCAGAATTATAACCTTCACAACCTGTCACATGGGGAGTAAAAATGCATTTCAATATTAAGCCGTGTAAAGATAGTTTGGCTTTCAAGATGGCAAAGGCGCGTTCTATTGCATTTGATGGTTCGCAGTCCAGTGGTGTCAACCAATAGTCACTGTGAACTATGTAGGATAAAGGTCTTTGCAAATTCTTAAACTCAGGAGTGTGAGTTTGGCATTTCAAAATTTTTCCAATATCCATGGAAAGAAGAAAATAGGAAAAGATACAGATTTTTATCTCGATTATCATTTATTTCCCATAAAAACATGCTCAATCAATTGATGAATGGAACCAACAAGATGGTTGCTGTTAGCCAGCATGATTCTCAAAATAACAAGCCTCTACAGAGCAAGAAACAAACTTGAATTTCTAGAAAATCAAGAATAAGGAAGCAGATTCAAGTAATTATAAGTTCACCAAATGCACTTAAACTATTTAATTCTCAAGTTGCTGCTGTTGTCTTTCAGAAATTAAAATCAATAGTGTAAATAATTTACTTATCAGGAAGAAGGCTTAGTAGTTGTTATATTTATATCCAATCGTTATAAACACAAGTACATAAAATTCAAAATGAACAGGGATATTATTTAGCACAATGTTCTAAAAGTATACCTTATATGATTTGGGCATTATTGTTTATAATCCCAACTCCCACTGGCAAACACTTATAAGTGATAACAAGAAACTCCAGCATAAAAATCTAATTGAACAAAGATAAAAGCAGAACACCCAAAAAAAAAAGGGACAGCAGAAGTACCTCAGTACAGATTCCTACTACTTCTTCAACAGACTCTCCAAACATATCTTTCTTGGAGAGCTTCTTAATCAAATGGGTCCTAAATTTTTCAGTCTCCTGAACCCATAACATCATATTAATTACCAAACCAACCAAGAAAACGCCCATTCATTCAAGTAACTAAGCACAATTTAACAGAAAACTTACAGTATCAGCAAATTCAGGAATTGGGTCAGGGAATTTGTACTCTGCAGCCCTGCAAATGAAGCTGTGATTCCTTTTCCTGGAAGTTACTGAAGTGTTAAAATGAGTGTTTTTGGCTATATTTCTACGTGAAGAACGTGGAGTGGAGTAGGAGATTGAAATTGGAAGAGGTGAAGAAGAGGAGGAGGAAGGGTAAAGAACTAAGGGGGCAGTAGGTGTAGCCGAAAGAGCCATCTCAATATCCTGTTACCCAAATTGCTGCGGAGGGTTTTAGTGCTAGACTCAGTGACTCACATAAGCCAACTACCACAAAGCTACCAGATGTGTTGGCAACAATTAAAATATTGATAAAAATGTCTATATTACTCTTAATAAAATATATTGTAAAATATATCATTCATTTATTTTTTATTTAAATCAATGTTCTATATTCCTGATATAGAATAACTTTAGTTTATTTCTCCTAATAAATAGAAAAGTTAATTATGCTCATATTTATCTATACATCTTTTATCAAAACAATCGTTTAATATTCTAATTTTACTTTCTAGTTTATTAGTTTTTCTATTAATTCTGACTATATTTTCTGTCCAAGATAGAGGTACATGTATATTTTTATTATTTTTTAGAAAATAATCAAGCACAATATAAA
>CAIGRQ010099199.1:0-16170 GCA_903798375.1 Fraxinus sp. D2006-0159 | reverse complement strand
CAAAAATCAAAAAAAGTAATAAAAAAAAAAAAGGAAAAAAAAAAAAAAAAAGAGATAAAAAAAAAAAAAAAAAAAAAAAAAAAAGTAGAAAGAGAGACACAAATTATTAAGCATGCGTTTGTTTTTCATTTTTTCAAAACTTTTTTTTTCTACATACTCATTTTCAATTACGTATTCACATAATGAAATATTTTATACGTAAACCCAAATTTTTTTTTTACTTTTTAACTATATATTCTTCAAAAACTCATGATTCAAAACAATATTTTTTCAAGAAATTGCCACCAAACGGGGGCTAAGTAGAAAGCGATGGGAATGGTGGAACCCATAAACAAAACAAGATATTATCAAACAATTGAATGTTATGTTTCCACTTGGTTTTGATTTTAAAACGATTTATAGTTTATTATCGATAAAAAAATGAAAACAAAATTATATCTACGAGTTGTTTCTTGACTATGGAAGATTTTCTTCAGTTGTCACAGTTAAAATCTCTTTTTCATTGTGGTTACATACTTAAAGCAAATAATTACATTCATGATAAAACTTAAAAAGCACCCCTTCAGGGGTATCTGAATTAGTGGAACGGGTGAACGTGGAAATCGAAAGTTACGAGTTCGAATCTTCTATCAACACTTTCGCGATCGAGCCCGTCACACCGGGCTTGTCTAGTGCGGTTTATTTCTCCTGGAACGAGGTTTACTCGGTGCGCACTCACGAATAGCAGCTACATGTTCTTATGTAAAAAAATAAAAATAAAAATAAGCGATCACTGAATGAATAATTATTCACTTATAAGGTTAAATGTTGTTTCTTTCTTTTGATTTTCATTCAATGTGTTTCAGCTTACTATCAATAAAATTACGACAGGAAAATCATTAAATTAACAGCAAAATGAACTTTTTAAATTGATAAGTATTTTTTGCATTGTGCATTCAATTAAGTAAAAGTGTTATCAAACAATTATGTATTTCTTTTTCTGGCTTAATAATTTAATATTTTTGGTATCCTACGCTATTTTTGAAGTACCCAATAACTAAGCCGTGTTTGAGCTCCATTATAATTGGGCTTTCGGGAAAAAAATATTTTGTAATATTTTCTTTTTTGAAGAATGTGAGGTTAAATAAGAAGGAAAAATTTTAAATTTATGTGTAATATTATTTTATAGAAGAATGTGTGATTGAAAAGAGAGAAAAAAATGTATTTTGAAATTAATGGAGCCCAAATAAAAGCTAAAATAGAGGCTAAACCTGTTTGGTTTTGTAGAAATTACTTTTTAATAATATAAGTATATATTTAGTAAGTGTTCATAAATAGATAAAAACAAGTGATATATAAGTAATGAGTACTTTTGAATCCTCAAAATATATGGATAAAAATTGATTTGACTCTTAACAAGTATAAACACTTGCCAAACATACCCTAAGTACTATTCATTAGTATATTTAGAAAATATTAAAAAGAAAAATAATAACTTAGTAGTAAAAGAAAATTAGACAAAAAAACCCCAAAAAGATGAAGAGAAATTATTATTATTACTCCCCCCGTCTCCTTTATATAGGCTCACTTTCCTTATTTTCTTGTCCGAATTATATAATGTTGTTTCTTTACTAAGAATATTTTGTTTTGTTCGTTTATTAATATACCATTATTTCTTTACTACTTCCAATAATAATTTACTACTAGTTATTGATAATTAAATGAGGGTAAATTAGGAAAGTTTTTGACAAAATTGATTTTCCAATAATATTAAATAAGATTCATTAATCCATGTGAAAAACAAAACAAGTTTATATATATTTCCGTTTCATAGGCACTTTATATATATAGAAGATTTATTTATTAAGACTATTTTGTTTTGTTCATTTACTAATATACCTTTATTTCCTTACTACTTCCAATAATAATTTACTACTATTTATTTATAATTAAATGAAGGTAAACTCGAAAAGTTTTTGGTAAAAATTGTTTTTTCAATAACATCAAATAAGATTTCTTAATTCGTGTGAAAAAAAATAACCCTATATAAATGGGATAGATGGGGTATTATTTTTGGGTCCATTCTTTGAAAAGAATATGACCAATTATGGTTGCCTACATAAATAGAAAGACAAATCTATAACAATTACTTAATCACTCAAATATAGAGATAATTTTATAAAATAAAATAAAAAAGGTGGGGTGGGGTGGGGTGGGTGGGGGGAATGTAATAAATTAAATAAAAAAGAAAAAGAAAAGTTTGAATAATGAATTATGCTGGGCGTGCAGAAACTGTACACCATAAAAATACACCGGACCACACACAAGTAGGTGGGACTCGCCATTTTTTACAATATTTAAATGCACTGTGGGGCCCCTGTTTTAGTCTATTCTGACCAATTTCTGTGCTTCCTCTTCTATACAAATGAGAAAAGCCTTGAATAATACTCATTGGTGGAATATGGGAAGATGTAGATTATAGACTGTCCACAAGGATCCTTAATTAGCTCATGTTTGAGCTCTATTTTGTAAAAATAGTTTTATAAAAAATGATATTATTTTGGAGAATGTTTGATAAAGAAATTAAAAAAGTTTTGGATCTACTACAAAATCATTTTATTGAAAAAATTGTGAAAAATGAAAGTTGGATTCTTGTAAACAGATATAAGTTGTCTTCTACTGCAATAGGATTTCCACCAATTAAGATTCCACTAGCATCCTAGGCCCCTATAAATTTACAATCGAGCATCCTTATTTTCTTCAAAATATATGCTCGTCACGTATATATTAGAAACTATACACAACCCTAGCTAGCTAGTAACCTTCATCAATGGCTTCTCTAGCATTTTCTGTCTCCAAATCTTATAGTTTTTCGACCCAATTAAGGATTCTTGATGGGTCTTGTGATTGTTCAAAGGATGAAAAATCCATTTTTGGGAAAATTAAGTATTCAAAAAGTGTTTATTCCAACAACAATATGGGGTTAACTATTATGAATGTTGCTACCAAACCGCAGCCAGCAGTTGTTCCTTCGTCACCAGAAAAGGACGCCTCAAACGATAGCAAGCTTGCAGCGTGGAGTAGTGTGAGGCAGGAGAGGTGGCAAGGAGAGCTTAGCGTTCAAGGAGAAATACCACTGTGGCTGGTAATTATGCTTTACACACACACACTCAGTGTTCGTGGCTATAAATTGGATGTCATGGTCTTTGATGAGTACAGATGGAGTAGGTGAAGAAGTCTCGTTCCAAATATATAATTTAATGAATAATTAATTTAAAGAATTATTCTGTCTTCATTAACCCTAAAACAATAATTAATGTAGCTTTGATAATTGGCTAATTTTTTTNACTCAGTGTTCGTGGCTATAAATTGGATGTCATGGTCTTTGATGAGTACAGATGGAGTAGGTGAAGAAGTCTCGTTCCAAATATATAATTTAATGAATAATTAATTTAAAGAATTATTCTGTCTTCATTAACCCTAAAACAATAATTAATGTAGCTTTGATAATTGGCTAATTTTTTTAAAAGAGAACTTTTGTTACGGTAGAAGTTTAGAAGAGCCCACACAAAGTTTGTCGTTTATAAAGTCTTAAGATTTTCGTTCTCATTTTTCTACTTATTTTCAACCTCACATTCTTCAATAAAATCATATTTTTCATCACATCAATAATTTTTTCTTTTTTTTCAACCACACATTCTCTATCAATCTACTATTCTAGAATATATTTTTCTAAAATAATGTGGCTCAAACACACCCTAAAATGCCAACTTTGCCTTGCTAAGAAAGGAACCCTTTCCCCTTTCTAATTACTTGAGCCTTATTGAGATTTTAATGGTAATTTAGAAAAAGTGAGGCTCTCGCTTGACACCAACCAGTTGATAATTTTTGGGCAGTGTGGAACATACCTGAGGAACGGTCCAGGTCTTTGGCACATAGGAGATTACGGTTTCCGGCACCTGTTCGACGGCTATGCAACTCTAGTCCGGCTGCACTTCGAAAATGGCCGTGTCGTGATGGGACACCGGCAAATCGAATCCGAGGCATACAAGGCAGCCAAGAAGAATAAAAAGCTTTGCTATAGAGAATTTTCTGAAGTCCCTAAGCCTGACAACTTCCTATCCTGCATTGGTGATCTAGCCAACTTATTCTCGGGTGCATCGCTGACGGACAACGCTAACACCGGTGTCGTTACACTCAGCGACGGCCGGGTTGTTTGTCTAACAGAAACAATCAAAGGGTCAATTGTTATTGATCCAAACACTTTGGACACAATAGGGAAGTTTGAGTACAGTGACTCATTAGGGGGCTTAATACATTCTGCTCATCCAATTGTGACAGAGTCTGAGTTTTTAACGTTGTTGCCAGATTTGATCAATCCTGGGTACTTGGTTGTAAGAATGGAACCAGGCACAAATGAAAGGAAAATTATTGGTAGGGTGGGGTGTAGGGGTGGACCTGCCCCTGGTTGGGTGCATTCTTTCCCAGTTACAGAACACTATGTGGTTGTGCCAGAAATGCCATTGAGATATTGTCCACAAAATCTGCTAAAAGCTGAGCCCACACCACTGTACAAGTTTGAGTGGCACCCGGAGTCTAAAGGATTCATGCATGTTATGTGTAAAGCTAGTGGCAAGATTGTAAGTCTCTCTCTCTCTCTCTCTCTCTCTCTCCACCGCCGCCCCCGCCCAAATAAGATTATTCTCCAAGGGGTTTATAAAATCATTTTTTTTTTCTTGATTTCAAAGGTGGCAAGTGTAGAAGTTCCTTTGTTTGTAACATTTCATTTCATCAACGCATACGAGGAGAAAGATGAAGATGGAAGAGTGACGGCTGTCATTGCAGATTGTTGCGAACACAATGCTGACACAACGATCCTGGAAAAGCTCAGGCTACAAAATCTCCGATCATTCTCCGGTGAAGATGTCTTACCTGACGCAAGGTATAATTTTGCATAACTAAACCCATAATCAATTCGAGTATGTTACCTAAATTTAAGTCAAACTTATGTTTAAATAATTTTATTTTTTATTTAGAAACTGTAATACTAAAATATTATACAACGATTGTGGAACCTTATTATTAGTGCGGCTTCACATTCTTGTTAATCATTCATTTGATCCACTAACTAATAAGTTATTTTAAGTTTTGGAATTGTCCCCCACTTGAATGTGTCCAATTATATTCTGTGTTGAAATAAATGTGGCCACAGCACTAGTATATATTTTACGTAGATTTTAATTACTACTTCTGCATGCATGTTTATTTGAACATATTATGTAGGCTATTTGTATTAGGATCTTGATATGGGTATCTAGCAAGATTCATAGAGATTGACATAATAGTCAAATGGCAGCCCCCTATTTGGAGGCGCTTAGAGGGTTGCCAATTGACTATTATGTCAAATACTATGTGTACTTTTATGTACGCATGTCATAATTTTTTGTATTAACTCAGTGTACCTAGGATCAAGGAATCGGAACCTTAAAAAGATGTCAAATAGATACAATATAGAAGCCTATTTATACATTTGCAATTTGCCTAATTAGAACATTCTTCTACTAGTAGCTCTTCCATCATTGACGAACGACAAAAAAATATTCAATTCAATAAGTGTGAGTTACTTCGAATGTATGGTTCACGACTCATTGAAGCTCGAGAGTTACAATAACGTAAACCAGGTATGAAATTGTTCGAAAGAAGTAAAATTACCGACTAGTACTGGGTCGTGTGTACAGGGTTGGTCGCTTCAGAATACCAATGGATGGGAGTCCATATGGGAAGCTGGAGGCAGCATTGGAACCAGAGGAACACGGAAAAGGAATGGACATGTGTAGCATCAATCCTGCTTATTTGGGAAAGAAATACAGATATGCCTATGCTTGTGGCGCTCAACGCCCTTGCAACTTCCCAAACACCCTCACCAAGGTAAACCAAAACATTGAATTAGATAGTAAGATTTGTCGTGTCTTCCTTCTTGAATCATGTTTTATTTTGCGACTCGTATCTTGTTCAACTCACCAAATATGTAGATAGTGTCTATATATTGCATAGGCATAACATCGTATTCTCTTCTTTTGTTTTGCAGATTGATCTATTTGAGAAAAAGGCAAAGAACTGGTGCAATGAGGGCTCTGTACCCTCTGAACCATTTTTTGTAGCTCGTCCTGGTGCAACGGAGGAAGATGACGGTAGGCTAACAGAAAAACTTTCACCGTTTTCAAATACTATATTCTAAACATGTCTTTACATATTTCATCCGTCAGTTTGTTCCAGCCAAATAAGTATATATGAAAAGTGATGCAAAAAAACCTCTAGAATATTTAATACGCACGACTAGACAAGGCGATGAGACAAAGATAATTATTTATCTTAGTGAATCCTGTCTAATCCCAGATTCCCTTCAGTAATGAAAACTATGTATTGCAACAGTCCATTCTCTACAAACCCCTCCTTTTGCAGTTTCCTTGTGGAACCATTTTTCCAAGTTTTTGACAATTCTGAAGTCATGTTCAAGGGCTGTATGTTTCAGACGAGTCCTAACAAGTGTAAATTTACACACAGGGGTAGTTATCTCGATGATTAGCGACAAGAATGGCGAAGGGTACGCTCTACTACTTGATGGATCCACATTTGAGGAAATTGCCAGAGCAAAGTTCCCTTACGGACTTCCATATGGACTCCATGGATGTTGGGTTCCAAAGGCTTAAACTTAATGAATATTTATGCATTAGTGTTTCATAGGTGTTCAGACATAACATCTATATTTCAATGTACAGTTGATACAGAAAATATTTGTTTAGTGATCATCAGTATGATATGTTGTCTTTAGTAAAATGCATGCATCTACCAGAACTACATTGTATATGAAGTTCAGATCATCTTACTAATGAAGTTATTAGTGGAAAGGATTAAGCCTACTCCCAAACCCGAGAGCAAAAATTAACGATTCAGACAACAGGAATGCATGCAGAAACAAATAAATCTATTGTAGTTCATAATCAATGTGAGAGTTGTGTCCACTCAATGCTGCAGATGTTTCATCATAATGAGAAAGGGATTATAATGGTTTCTTCCTCACACGTCTCTTTCTAATCTGACATGCCCTCTTTAATATAGTGTAATAAACTAGGGTGGCTTAATACAAAATGTGAACACCTGGTATATCCATACAATATGAAGAATTCATGGTCGAGTTCACAAGTGAACATTGCAATTAGGCTCTATGTAATCCAAAGTCCGCATGTCAATACCTAAAATGTTTTAAAAGGGAGATGAAAAATAGACAAGTGTACAAATTTCATTATCAAGAAAGAAACTGTAGTTCATTTTTTTCGACAAGACAAAAGATGAGAGGGAGACGCATCTCCAAAAACAATGAGTAATATTTTTGTTCTTTTATGCTGTAATCATCGAATTAAAGTAGTAAATAAATTGTTTCCAGGATAAAGAGTAGTAAGAGGACACCTGAAGTCGAATAAGTTTCGATGAGATGCATTTCAGATTCCTCCTATCAGCAAGTGTAAAGGCTTGGGCCAGAGAGCAAAGCCACAGACACAAATCTAATGGCCCCAAAACCTCAGTTTTATGCTGAGTAGCTAAGGTAAAAACAAGCACTGATCTGACTTTTCCACTGGGGTAATATCACTTTTGATCTGTATATACAGCATCAACATCGTCAAGCTCAAGCAATTTGGACATCAATTCCTTGTTCAAGTCCACGGCCTCATCATCAGCCTGCAACCCACAAATAAGCATCGATATCGTTGCACCAAACATGTATGAGGATATAATTTTACATTGGACTAATGAACAATGATTATCTTCAGAATGAACACTTAGAATTTCATTGAAGGATATAATTTTGTACTAATGTTTTGTTTAAGTACACGGACCAGCTTATCTTGTAGATTGCTATTATAACTTTATGACAATAACAGATTCGCTTTTAATTAGCTCAAAATTTCCAAGTAGATGGTATATGAGAAAGAACCAGGCAAAAGAAAATAAATGGAACAAAAACCCGTCTTCTATATTGGCATACCTCAATCGGAGTAAGAGGAAGAAGCTCAAATCCATTGTCAGGTTCAAATGTTATTCCTTCCTCACGTAGCTTTGTTAATATGGTGGGGTAGTTCTCTGATGAACTTACGATTTTAAAATATCTACAGCAAAAATCAAGCAAAAGTTAAAAAAATAAAATAAAATAAAAATCTGAAAAATATGTACATGAGCATCATCCTCAACAGGATACTCAATTAAGAAAGAAAATGTGTAACCTTTTCAATACATTTATCAGCCTTGCATGTGCAAGACAATTACTTTATCTAGCATTTTACAAGATCCAGCATATATTACACATATTTGGAGTGCAGTTCAAAGCATTATATACATATTTGGAGTTCAGTCAAAAGCTCTAACCTTACATTTGAATCATGTCCCTACCAAATTATGGACACAAGACTCTTCCAAGCACAAATTACCTATGTCTGACATATTCTACCATAAAACAGAGTACAGTTAAAATTTTATTATCTTTCTAACCAAATGTAATTTTATAGCAGATTCATGTAAAACGTAAACATAAAGGGCTCAGGACAACTGAATACTTTGAGGAGCCATTGATAACATACATACATAGGAACAATATCTTGTACCTTTCATTCATTTCCTCCTCGGCATCATCTTCGTCCACTAAGGGTTCAATGACATCATCAGCGCCAGCATCCAAAGCAACAGCAAGAATCTGATCTCTATCAGCATCTGTAACTTTTACATTTACAACCCGAGCACGTTTAAATTTGAAACTGATGGATCCAGGATCTGCCATTTTTCCCCCACAATCCTTCACTACCTCTCTAACAGCTGCCACCGATCTATTTATTTTATCCGTCAACACCTCAACTATTATGCCGACTCCACCATAGCCATAAACCTAAACATGCAAAAGAAAACAAGCATAATTTGAGATTTGTGCAACATTGGCTAGAAGGTGAACTGTGACGAGTCTGATGACATTATCTTTTAAGGGAAAACTACACTGGAGTCCCCAATTATTGCACAAGTGGCAAATTGGTCTCCAACCTCTAAAAAAATGAGCATTGAGCAGGTTGGTTACCAACCTTTCATTATTGTTGCATAATCAATCCTCATCGATAGAAAATGCCCAAATCTCTATTATGCCTTCAAGTGTCCAACTTTACAAATCTATATTTTGTTTACCAACTTGGGCCGGGTGCTGAGAAATTTGGAGTGAGACACATTTCCATAATAGACACGTGATAATTTAACAGAGACTTGGATGCTTTCATTCATTAGACACTAATTATGCAACTATAAGGTTGAGGACCAACTTGCTAGGTCTCACTGACGCTGAAATTTTTCCTTATGTTAATAAGAACAGCTATTGCAGATTATGTGGCCACTACCTCGTATACTTTCTCAATATAAGCTTCCTGACCCTTCTCAGAAGCTCTCTTGATGTTGCGCTCTATGATTTCCTTAGGAACATCGAGCTCCTTAGCTTTCTCAAACAATGCAGCAAGAGCTGTATTCGATACTGGACTTGCACCACCTTTCTTGACCCTAGGACATTCACATAGAAAAATCAGGATCTTGGCAACATTTTAAAAATCTTATGCTATCTCTCCATACAAAAGAAAAATTAATAAAAGAAGCAAATTCCTGAATGAAAGAAAGGTGTAGGCTTTGAAAAGGGAAACCGGTGGTAGATGGTCTACTGAAAAGCCTTAAGGGAACAGCAAGCAAGGCCCTTGTTATGGGTGACCCGACCATATAACCAGTGTTCCGGCCAGCTGTCATTGTAACGAACCCACCAGTCTCAAACCCGCTACTGTCCCAAACAGTATGTTACAACACAACTCCTGGGCCCCCTTTAAAAGAAAACGTGAAATTTAATTTCTTTCTGAGTGCTCACCACGTATGTTTTGCAGCCTTAATGAATATAATTCTGTGTGTTTGTACAATGTAGGTTTGTGTATCTTCTGGATCCTACCAAACATAGGCTACGAATTATAATTTGTCATATTACATGTGGACAGGTTGTAGAAACAAACTTACGCAGATACGACTTCCTTCCCAATTTTTGAGTACAGCTTCGTCTTCTTAGCATCTTGGGCAGTCTGCATGTAAGATGCATTTCTGAAAAATTAAAATTTAATCAAAAGGAACTCTTATTTTCAACCTCAAAAAATTAAGAAAACAGATTATGAAGAGATTCTGACAATCAAATACTGATGCATCACGTTTATCGATTTTCTATGGACAGACAGACTTGTTCACTGTCACAACTCAATTAAACAGATTGAAAATGGAGATACTAGAACAAGGATTATATGATAGAATATGAAATACAATTGCAAGATCTACCCAATAAGATGCCCATGAATTTGATGTCATCTTCATTTAAACAAGGGTAAATTTAAAGGAGACTACAACAGTCATTTGGCCAGATCAAAATTGCATAATTTTATCTTGTCAATTTAAAAAATAAAAAAAAATCATCACACTTTGAATGACACCAATCCTGGTATATCATTCACTGAAATGCTCTACAAAAATCCTTAAAATATATGTCATCAAGGTTGCATTTATAACAAACAGATCAACAAGTGCCAGAGCACTTCTGACAGTTCTAACATCACAAACACAAGCGCAAAAACAAAAACACAAGCAATTGAAACATACATACTTTGATCCTCCTAAACTATATATTTCACCATATATACTTTTTCTTAAATATATATTTCCTACTTCCACGCAGTTTGTAGCTCCTCTGACCTCATTTTTAATCAAATAACTTCATAGCAAAATTAGCACCCAAAAAGTATTAATAAGTTGCATTCGTCTGACCCATGTGGGTACCTTTCTTCCAGCAATTTTGCAGGAACGTCTACCCATACATAGAGGAGGGAAAGTCGAAATCTTTCTAATGGAATTGACAGAATGAAGCTCATATACCGAGACCCATAGGCCAGAAGGTGAGTAACACGAAGAAGATTGTAGCTTTCTACTTAAACAGCGTGTTCCTGAACAAAAATGTAAAACAAATTTCAATATGATCAAATCTCAAATCTTCAATAAAAATTGTAGCTTTCTAGTTAACAAACGTGTTCGTGAATAAAAATTCAAAATAAAACTTTCTATAATCAAACCCCAACTCTCCATCAAAATCTTAATCAAGAATACAATTGCGTGTATTTTGTGTGTACAATCAAAATCCCAATTACAAATTTTCACATAAAAATCCAATCTTTAATGTGTGTGCCTTCCATGTATACATTCAAAGAGAGCTAAGGTAGATGAGTTACCGACTTACCGTGAAGAGTGAAGGAGTTCGAGGGTTTAAGAGAAACCCCGTTTGAGAATCTGAGGAGTAATGAACCGAATGCTCTGATTGTCGAGGAAGAAGGAGACGCCATTTTCACTTATTTTCTGGAAATTGGTCTATCTCTTTGGTTCTTTTTCTTTTTTCTTCAACAGATTTTAGGAAAAGTGATTCGTGTTCTCGTAGCTTAGCTTGCGGCTTATTTTCCTTTTCTTCCTCCTCCAATTTTAAGTTTCGAGGTTTTTCAAGTTATTTTTTATAAGTGAATAAATAAATTATTTTTTAAAATGCACATAGAAGTAAATTAAAAATTTTCTAAGTAAAATTAATTGCTTTATAAAATAAATTAATTAACTGATGGTGGTAAAAAAAATTACCAAGTCAGCTAAAATCAAAGTCAATAACTAATTTATTATATTTTCATTTTTAAATGTTTTATTTTTTCTTATTCATTTAGATTTTAGGAAAATGCTAGAAGTACGTAGGTCGGCATTCCATCCAATAGGGGAATGTCGAGTGTCCATTATGGACACCCTTATGGATCCCCCTATGTACCTCTAGCACAACCCTAGATTTTATACATAGTTAACAGAGTAATATTATTTGGTCCTCGTAATGTTGAGTACTTGTCAGTGTATGATACTACATACTTGAGCTATATAGCATAATGGACAAGTTTGATTGTGTGGAAGTTGTACACTTTTTATTATGCACTGTCCACAGCGCATATTTAGTTGCAATTGTTACCTATCTTCACTCCAAGCTCTTGTGGTACATTTTGACTCCTTGTCTGTCACGAGTGTTAGTTGTGTGTGGGTGCTCTCGGGTGCTCAAATTGTTGCCTATACTGGTCACCTGTGTCATGTATGATCCAACAGGATAATTTTGTAGAAAGTTTTGACTTTATAGAAGTTTGGCAACTTGTGCTATAGATTCTAGATATTTGTATCGTCGGACTATCTTTTTTCAAATGAAATGTCTCTGTTTGATGCAAAGCGATCAAAAAGGCGAGATTATAACGTCTTTCTTTCCTTTTTGGACAATTTGAGGTTTTTAGGAAAAATAATAATTTAGGTGTAAAATGTTGATGCTACATGGTGGAAGGAAAATTGGTAACGATGCCAGGGACTGGCTTTCAAGCATATATATCTTTTTGGAAGTTTAGGTTTTGGTTGTGTGTATTCTTTTATCCTCGCAGACTACTTTATATTTTAGTTCTTTTAACTCATTTTTAAACTTGTTTTTTGTTGAAATTGTAATTTTGGAGTACAGGGCTGTGATGTAGCCTATCGAGGTGACAAATTCTCTAGTACCGGTTGAGTTTCATATCAAAAGCAGTTTCTTAATTAACTTCGTTACTTTCTTTTCTTTTTAGCGTTGAGCTCTAATCTAATCATAAAACCCAATAGCCAATTGACATTTATTGATTTGTAAACTTCCGAGCAAGTGACTAATTTGATGTTTCTATGGGCAATTTTGCTCAAATCTTGCAAGAGCGTAGCTATTATCTTCTTTCTCTACGTCCTCCTCCTACCCTCCACAATCACCAACACAAAGTTTGATGTATGTACACTTTGTGCATATTGGGTACACAACACTCAATATGACTCAACAGTATAATAAACAAGATTTTAACTTCTTTTTCTTAGTATCGTCGAAGGCTATTCATCTCTATCAAACATCCAGTCGGAGTTTCGTTGTGCTCATAATTTCATTTTGTCTTGCAATGCATTCATATGTACAATTGATAACCTGCGAATTGTCATGATTATAAGGTTAATTAGAAAAGAGAACCCCCCCCCCCCCCCCCCCCCCAACACCTCCCAAGAAAAAGGATCTAATGCCAAAGTATATAATTCTCCTTTGTATTGTTGTGAATTTACTTTTAATGGGGGAATATTTTTGCTGGGATTAATACCGCAAGTCAAAATAATTCCCTTTCTGTGTTATAACAGTTATCATTTTATTTTTTTAAATAATGGAAATAAAAGATGCCTGGACACTGCTATGCTTAATGAAAGCATAGGTTTTTATAACGATTGTGTGATACCTTCATTTGAAAGTTTCATATATATGATGGCTGGTTAATTGGGCCCTTAGATGAAACTGGATGTGAAGGACGTGCTTGTCTCCAAAGGCTAAATTTTCAAAGTTCAGCTATTATATTCTCTGTCCAGAATTTATCCCTTAATACAACAGTACAGAGTGTAGGCAATTCAATGGTTACTTAGGATTATGATTCAAGTTCAACAAAAATCTATATTTCTCTTGTTCAGGGTCATAATGATCTTTCCTATGTGAAGGTATTTATTGTGCTCAACAATTTATTTAAACCATTATATAATTTAAAAGTACATTCGGAAATTCTTTGAATTGATCAGGCAGCAGAACTAGAGATTGAAGCATATCCATTGTTGGATGAACTCACGTCAAAGATCAGTACATTGAATTTGGAACGAGTTCGTCGATTGAAAAGTAGACTTGTTGCGCTGACTAGGAGAGTTCAGAAAGTACGTATTTTTTTTTAAAAAAAAAAGTTAAGGTCTTATCTGAGCCATGACAGCTCTCAGGTATTTCTTCCTCCAATTTCCATTGTTATTATGTAGGTTAGAGATGAGATAGAACAGCTAATGGATGACGATGGAGATATGGCCGAAATGTATCTTACAGAGAAGAAAAGTCGGATGGAATCATCATTTTATGGTGATCAATCTTTGATGGGATACCAATCTAATGACGGTGCAGTTTCTTTTTCGGCTCCAGTTTCTCCCGTTTCTTCAGCTCCAGACAGCAGGAAGCTTGAGAAGAGTCTGAGCATCGTCCGGAGCAGGCATGAGAGTATGCGGAGCTTGGATAGTGTCAAAGAGAGTATAGAAGAGCTTGAAATGTTGTTGGAGGCCTACTTTGTTGTCATTGACAGCACCCTCAATAAGTTGACATCGGTATCATTTATGATCATGATATTACTTTTTTGGCTTTTATTTATCTCCCATTGAAACCTGTTTTTCAATTTATATTCTTCTCTAATTCCAGCTGAAGGAGTACATTGATGATACAGAGGACTTCATCAACATTCAGCTGGTATGTGTCACTTATCAAATATTTCTGATATTATTGTTTGATGTGTAAGCAGAACTCTTTGTGTTGAATAGGTCATTTATTGACCCCAAAATAACCAAATGGAGCCCATTCCCTTAACTTGGTCAAGCTAGGTGTTCTGGTCGAACCTCAGTTACATGTTTAAGTGGGGTGCTTTATTTGTTGTAGTGAACTATCTGAAATGTATGAAATTATGGGATTTTTCTTCATGCTTATAAGATCTAATGCTAGCCCTTGTTTTTACGTGGCTTTTTTCTCTCTGGTTTAATGCTCATGTTTCATCTATTATATCCATGTCGAAGTCCAAAATAAAACCATCTCAACAGTTGTGATATTTAATGATATTATTTATTGAGTTATTTCTGAAGAGAGATGAATTCGAATAACATCATTAATGCTTCCGAAAGCCATAGACAGTTGAAACAAATTTTCAGCTTCTTTGAGTTCTTCAGCCATCAATGGGCTAACACAAGTTTGAAAATCCAAGTGCAGGATAACGTTCGAAACCAGCTGATACAGTTCGAGCTTTTACTTACTACCGCAACATTTGTTGTTGCAATATTCGGTGTTGTTGCTGGGATATTTGGCATGAACTTTGCAATACCAATGTTTGATTATCCAGGAGCATTCAAATGGGTACTGATGATCACTGGAGTCACTGGTATGGTCATATTTTTCTCATTTTTATGGTTTTTCAAGTATAGAAGATTGATGTCACTATAGACAATGGACCCAAAAAAAAAAGAAAAAAGAAAACACCAAGCATTTTGATACTATGTCATACAATAGCAAAAAGTAGGAAATGATAAAATTTCTGCATTGTTTTTTTTTTTTTATTGAATCTTATTTTTTGTCTCGTAAATTTTGTAAAATGTACATGTAAACTTCAGGTCTAAGACGTCTATAAATTCGTCATTGTGTGTTCATTGTAACTCATCAGACTAGACCAAGTTATCTTGAGTCTCTTGTAATACATCCCTTTAGTAATATCAAGTGTTTCTGTTTGTGTTTATGATGATTGTTGTGATTTTGTTTTACCTTCTTCGTGATTATAATCCTCCAATAACCAAAAAATCCTTGTGTTTCTTACTATACTCCTAAATTAAGCAAATTAACCTTATTCCCCCTTTTTTGTGAGTAAGAAGAGGTGCCAAGAAACTGATAAAAATAGAAAATGACTGCAAACTAAAAGGATATTACCATAAGTATCGGTTATTTTTCCTTTGTGCTTCTTGGAGACACCATTTAGAGTTGTGTTTGCTGCTATTGGAACACTGATGGGCATGTCTCGAATTCGATCATCAGTAGGTTGCACATAGCTGAGTCGCGTGACATACTCAACCAAGTGGAGATTTGCAGTCTGCTGTTGCCGCATTGCGGGATCAGTTTGAGCGCGTCATCATGCATCTGATCATCATCAAGATCCTCAGCGACAATAACTGCGGCTAATGCAGTCTGTGTAAGACACTCCTTCAATATATTCGCCCACTCCTCCACTCTGTCTGAGGTGATCCAAGATAATAATTAATTAAAGTCAAATTTTAATTAATACTAAATTAGAGTTCAACTCTAAATCTAAGATTAGGGGTGGGCAATGGGTCGGGTCGGGTCGGGTCGTTTTTACCCAAAACTGACCCGACCCGACATACACCGGGGTTTGGGCTTTTCAGAAACCGACCGACCCGAATCATAATCCGAACTGACCTGTCGGGTCGGGTCAGTTCCCCTTTTTAATTTGATTTCAC
>CAIGRQ010099184.1:0-13100 GCA_903798375.1 Fraxinus sp. D2006-0159 | reverse complement strand
TGGAACACATTGGGCTCCGCCCTTGGTGCTGGAGGACCGACACCACCGATGAGCACTACCGTGGCTGGAATCGACGGGAAACTTGATGACGGGAAAGAAATGTCGAGATTTGGGGAAGATATGGGGGAGGTTCGAATGGGATTAGGTCTCAGCTTCGAGGTGCGAAATGGGAACTTCTGGGCCGGCTTCTTTTGTTTTGTTGGGCCGGCTTCTTTTTGTTTTGTAGGAAGACCAGATGTATGTGATAAATTTCGTAATGTGAAATAGATAAATTTCATCCGAGGTAATTATACTTTCGCTCTAGGATTAATCATATAATTATTTTTTAATTTTATTCAAGTAACTATATTTTAATTTATTTCAATCAAGTAATAACACTTTAACTTGATTTCAATTATAGTAACTTAATCCAATTTTACTAATCAAAACAAATGATATAACATTCATTAGGTGTACTCTGTTGAAATGAAGTATTTCACTCTAGCATTCCTCTTTGTCTTATGCATATAGGACATAATTAATTAGGGCGGTGCTCCAATTTTTCCTATCTTGACATCTATCATTTTAAGTATTATTAGCCTATGTCATATTTTCCTTTGGAGAGCTAGGAAGCCATTGGTTGCTTGGTGAGTTATGATTATTATTTTTCTTTTTTTCTTTTTTTTTTTCGACAATTTTTTTTCCTTCTATTATTATCCTGTTTTGTTAAATATAGAGATTGTTTTCAATATATATCATTTTTTCTAACATAAAAGTGTAATTTTATTCATTAATATTACATTTGAATATGAAATTCTGAAGTATACCTACACATAAGAAATTACGAAGTTTAGCTGGCAAGAATATGATCGACATTATTGACCTCACATCGAATGTGCTTACAATTTAAAACCGATAGAAAAGAAAAACAGATCCGATGTTTGTAAATATGTCCCGTTAAGACTTGAAACCTAGTTCTACTCGATGACTCTAATAGGATAATTGGACTCGTTAATAAACTACTACCGGTCACGAGAAAATCAACTTATGTAGCCAACAATCAACACTTCAACAACACTATACACGATATTAGACAAAATCTCGAACTTTTTTCTCTTAATTTTATTCAGTCGAACATACCAAATGTAATATGCATTTTTAATTTCCATTGCATCCATTAGTATCCACCTTTCTTTCTGCAATCAGTGTTGTTTCTACCAACCTATTATAGAGTTCAATTCTGACCAAGAAATGGAGTTTTACAAGAAATTCAAGGAAGCTGCTAATAATTAGTAATCTCCAAATTTGCATGTAAATCAGACATCAGAAAATGAAATTCGACATGGAAATTGGCTACAAAAATCCACGACTATTATCTACTTCATGAGAAGCATTGACACGTTAGTAACCAAGAATGTCCTTGGTCAATGATTTAACCATGGGTGACTTCTTGAAGCTCTCCATTCAACACTTCCTCTTGATCTTTCTCTACATGATACCCCGAGAAGGCGTGTCCTTCCTTTTATCCCAGATTAAAAGCAAGGAATTTTGTTTTGTTAAGCTGCTATTCAGAATCTGAATCTGAGAATCGTATTTGTTGAGCATCTTTTGGTTCTTCGTCAGTGATGGAAGGTGGAATAAGCTTGTTTGAGTCATTTTTTCGACGATTCCTTCGCTGTGGTCTATTCTCATCCTGCAGTGAAGCCACAATCTTGTTAGTGACAATTTAACAACATTAAACTGGCCAACAATATCAGAAGCGGCAATAATAAATTTGATAGAACTTGTTATAGATAGAATGCAGAAGCCGATAACCAAATTAACCAACATGAGCCAGCAAAGAGAGAAGTCGAGATTACAAAATTATAATTTGAAGCAATCTTTGTCGATTAAGAATACATTCTGCTTTAGGAAAATTATTGCATCATCCAAAACTACGGAGAAGACAAGGAAGTGAAATTTGAAGCCTGATTATTAGAGGCTATATAGCCATAGATTTCTACCATAAACCGTGTATTGGCAATAACTGGAATGGTTGCATGTGATTAAAGCATTTGGCCATCACATTCACATATCCTAAAGCTAGGAACTATGTTGATTGGACAGGGGTGTGGGTGTCTGATTCGAGAAAATATATAGGAGCGGTTTCTTTTTTGCTAAAATCTAGGATATAAGGATACGTCTAAAGAGGATCCAAACTTTAGACACGGGTACGTGGATACATCATATAAATTAAAAATTACTTCAGAAATCTATATACTGATAATCTTATATGCACCTGTTAATATATATAATATATATTCAACTGTAAATCTATAACAAATTAAATTACAAATTGTGATACTTCATTTCAAGTCTAGATACGTGAAATACTAATTAAAAATCATTTTAAATACAATACTAAAATAACAAAAACGATATAAAGGATCCCCTTTTGATTTAAGGATCCAAGAAGGATCTTACACCCTTATCCTTGTCATTTGCGTCCAACCCAGGCCGTTCCACTAAAATGAAGACTCAGAGCAACATAATCTAGGAATAACGTAACTCAAGTGCTTCAACAATCTTACGATAGATATTTTGAAGTTAAATATCTCAAACAACGGAACCACTGTTGCATTAAAAACATCAAACCACAGACAAAATTTGCAAGAACCATCATCTTCAAATGTTCCAGAATTAATATTTTAAATATCGAGTTCTATGGAAAAATTCCTTCTTAGTATTAGTTATTAGAGAAGAAATCTCCGATGTGTGTATTTTAAAGTGTGTCCATGTTCTATGTATATATAGTAAACCATATTATATAATTCACATTTTGGATCATCTGGTTCAGGTTTGATACGAATTACTCCAAAGTGTGTTCTAAAATTGTTACAAAAGCAATAAAGTTGATGACTCCTAATAGTATTTATTTGATTTGCACAGCGAATGATTGTAGAAGTAAAATAGAAATGACTTGTACACTAGCACTCACCTTTACCCTTGGTTGACTGGATTCATCCTGGTTGCTAGGTTGAGTCGATTGACTTCTGTTTAGCTTTAGCCAAATAAAACCAAATGACATCAATGCTGCCAAAAGCAAAGACGGTCCGATTCTAGGATCACTAAGCCAATCGGATATTTGGAGTATGAGGCCACTGGTCCATTGTCTCATGCTTTTTCCTGAAGAGAGGATCTTCTCTGAAGGTTGGGACCAAAAGTAATCCGCCTCCTCTGGAGATAGCTCAGGAACTTTAGTTTTCTGCAAAAGAAGGTATAAATAAAAGACCAAATAATCAGCTGAGCCCAGTCACTGGGCAACTAGCACAAGTTTTATGGAGAAAATATTAGAGTCAGATAAGTGCCAGAAAAGAACTCACAAAAAACTAATACACACAGGTTTTTGGGGTGAGAAAATGAGCATAATGACCTCTAAATGCTAATACAAATTGCTTGAATAGCTGATTTTATACTGTCAGTATGAAAAAAATGAAACCAGTTGGGTAAATGACGATGTAAACATGAACAGAATCTCCTGCAACCTAAAAAAGGAGTTGCAGGAGATTAATAAAACCCATGACACCCAGCACAGTCCAGCTGTGTGCAGCCTAAATCCGCTGTATGGATAAAAAATAACATGGAAAAGCTAAGACGTGCAAACACCACAAAACAGAACACGCAATGCCATGCATATATAGAAAGAGATAGACAAAACCCAAAGAGAATATAGAGAACAATAAAAATAAAAGCTTATTTTCAAAAATTGTCATAAGTTCCTTGTTACCAACTTACAAAAGGAGGGAGCTCCCTGGAGTCGCCATCTTCAATTGTTTTAGACATCCATCTTATGATCTGCCATCCAAATCAATCAATACTTCAGATAAGAAACATTGAGTCTAGCTATGTTAAAGCTTTCAAGTATGTTCAAAGCTGCCGCATGACGGGTTGCCTTGCCTCATCTAATTCTATGCATGCCCCAATAAGAAAAATGTTTCCTCACAATATACTGTAAAATGTATTAACACAGCTCATAGTTCAGAAAAATTTCGGTAGAGTGCACATGTTTATATGTAGAATTATATTAACTAACTAGTAAATGAACCTAGGAATCAGCTGATAAAATTCAAGTTATTTAGCCCTTGCTTGAGCCCCATTTTTCACAAAAATGGGTTTTGTAAAAGTTACTTTTTGGAAAATGTGGTTAAAAAGTAGGAAAAAGTTTGGGTTTATGTGCAAATTATTTTAATGGTAGAATGTGTGGTCGAAAATGAGTTTTTAAGATAATGGGGCTCAAACAGGAGCTTAGTAATCTCAAACGTAGAAGAATGAAGAGCCCCTCTAATTTGGTATGGATTCTAACCTCTGAAATTTCACTTGAGCCATTGTACTTGGCTACAAGCGTGGATGCCGGATCAGCATCGACATTATGCCATGCTTGAAATAGCAGTTTTGTCGGTTTCGTAGCTTCCTTTGGTTCTTCAGTAGCATTCCTCTCATAGCGCACAATGAACAACTGTGCTGCATCAGTTATACCCCTCCTAGGTCCGCATGTTTCATAGCTAGTTTCCGAATGGATATGGAAGAAACAATAGCTCTGCGCAAAAGGAGATATTCAGTCTTCAAAATCACTGCATTTTTAATTTTTCATTCAAAATAGTGTCATGTGCTTTTGCAAGAGGGAATAACCTAAAACATACTGTTGCTGCAGGGGAGAATTTGCCATAACTACAGATAACTTTGGTGCAAACAATACGCAGCTGCAAAACTATGTATATTGTGTGGAATCTTCTATATGCATTTAAGTACCTATGTCCGACACCTGATGCTTGGACAACGGTTTCAGATAATTGATGTTTTTGCACGCTTTTTAAAAAACATAAGACGTCGTTGACTGATATACCACGAAATGAATTGATGATATTGATATGTTGCCTAATTCACACATCTATCTGAGAAATATACCTATGCCTATAGATCATAGCACCCAGGTCCAAATAAAATAGCCATGGAAAAAACATCTCTCACTTGCATTATAAAATTTAACTAGTATTCAAAAATTTCAGAAATTTAGTTTAAATATTTAATATAAGCATACGGAAGCAAGATTGCAGATGAATACCGCTCTATAATTGCTAATTACATAGTGAATACATTATGACCATGTTCACAGCATAGCAGAAAAAATTCTTGATGCTGACATAGTCTTGTGCCAAGCAAATAACTGTTCTCAAAAGTTAAAAGAAAGCAACTTAATTATCCTCCGAAAAAGTATTCTTACGAAGGGAATGAAAATTATCCCAGATCAACAAACTTGGACATCAAAATGGAAATGGGAGAAAAGAAGCTCACCTTCTGTGCCTCCCCATCTAGCCAGGCAAGTGTCAGTCGTTTTTGTTTCAGTGCTAATGCTGCTGGAGCTGAAATTGGCTCTAGATCAACTGCATCTAACTCTCCGTCATTTGAAAGTTTTTCTTGGATGCTGCGCATGGTCTTCAACCATATATAATTTTCACCACTTGCCAGGTTGGTAAAATAATAGAATTTTGCACAAACAAACAATTATTCTAGACTGGAGATGAATATACAGTTAATGTTCAGTGCAATTGTTGGAGAAGTATTACTTGCTATTCAATGAATTCTCATGCCAGTAGCTTCTTCCCAGTTATTCTTCTCTTCCCAATTTTTTTCAATCCTTTACTTATATTTAGAGGTTGGTTGGCCAAGCTTTAAAAATGTAAAATTTAATTTCAAGTAGCATTTTATTTCAGAACATGGTTGGATAACTTACTTTTTTTACTTGCAAGTAAACAAGATTACTTTTATTAAAACAACTCTCACCTTACCGTCAAACTAAGCAAACTTTTTAAGCTTAGCCAAACATGCTATAACTCCATAATTTTTACCATCGTTTTCACTTTGGCTCATGAGTGTGTCTTTAGTGCAACAGAAAGTACAATTTAAAAGCAGTCATAAGAAGCATAAAACCACAAACAATTCTAATGACCATGTAAAATTGACTAAAAATGAGAAGAGATCAAAAGAACTCACTTCACGCATTTTATTGAGTTCCTGGCTCTGTCTTCCAGCAACAATGGCGCAATACCAAATCTTGGTATCACTGCCAGCACGTGAATAACCTCGAGAACTACAGCCCAACTCTACTGAAGTCACATTCCTTAACTGGGGTAACACTGAAAGCATATTATACAAAATCAAAAAAGATATCAATTCCACATGTTATTCTTCAAAAGGAAAAACAACAGTAACCATGTAACTCTGGACAGCTAAAAAGTAAAAAGAGCAATATAACTGAACTTTTTGAAATGTGGTCAGCAAATAGAGAGAATCACAACAATCTCTAAGCCATAAAATGTCAAATACTATTGCAGGAGAAAGTCCAAAAAAAGGTTGAAAGCAGGAGATCAGTTTAATTGTAATAACAATTGGAACCATAATATGTAGCTTGATGGGACACGATTGTACTTTGGCCTTCCAAGTATACAAATTAAACAGCAAAAGACAAAAACATACCATGAAGTTTATTATTCTCCATTAAATCTATAAACAATGAACTGTTGACTGGACCTGCAAATAATCACATTTCATAGCTTGCTATCAGAAATGAGACTCAATCATTTTATATAGTAGAAGAAAAATGAGGCAAAGAAGAAAGGGACAAATACCTTGATAAACAACAGGTTTAACTCCAGGATCTTTCAGGAATACTACCGCTGGAGCAGATTCCACACCGAAACTGTTATAAATGGAAAGGATCTATGAAATGCAGATAAAGTTTTGAGAAGTAAAATGAAGCAGTGAGCTTACATTTTATATCGAGAAATCAAATGAGGATTACACCAGGGGGGAAAAAAATAACAACAACAGCAGCAGCAACAACAACTAGGATGAATTTGAACCTTCTAATTATTTACCTCTTCAAATCCGTGGAAGGCTCTGAAACCTGACATACAAGATTCTCAGACTTCATAATAGAATGGTATCCAGCTTACTTTTTTCCTAAACTTAGTTATCTTTCTTTTTCACTTTTAATGTGGAAGCAAGTTAATTTTTTTTCTTCATAGCTGGACTCAAGCCTGGAATAAAGGAGGAAGGTTTTGCCATTTTGGTATGTTAGCAGCCAACGTGAGACTCTGTTACGAGATAGAAATCAATGTACACCTTTTATTACAGCAACCCTTAACCGTATGGAATGGCAAAATCGATTCATGCAACTGACCACAATTCATAGGGAATAAGGTTTTGTTTGTTGTCATAGGTGGAGCAAGTTCCAGAACCAGACAATTAGTTATTGAGATATATATAGCACGTGAAGGCTGGAGAAATGAAGATCTCAAACAGCCAACTCACATATGATGTTGACTAGAATTTGCGAACACACGTGTATAATTCCCCCGGATGCTAAGTCAGTTTAAATCATAATATATGGAGTCTCAAAAACAGTACGACTGCAATGAAATTCAAGAGGAAGACATAACATATTATGAAATAAATTCGATCAACTAATTGCCTAAGAAACACGTCGCATTATTTCTACCATGCTAAGAATAAGCTGTCTATGTTATTAGCATACTTGAAATTCCATCAACATGAATTACAAAGAGAAGAAATTTTAATATTTAAATGTGCGTTTTGTTGATTGGAAATTTAGCCCCCTCTTTATCTTTGTTTTCAATAAAGTACTGCCCTTGTGGTAGTTTTATTGAGGAAAAAAAAATGACAGAGCTTAATAGCATACAGGGAAATAAGCTACCCAATCTACACAGAAATAAAAAAGGTAGTCCACATACATATTCCACCAAAAAGAAGAGTCCTCTTCTTTCCATAAAGCAAACGCAAAAGTGGCATATGCCCAATAGTTTTTAGCAGCCTGACGAATGAATGGAGTAGCACGTTCTCCAGTTGTCGAGAAGAAAATGACTCTGACCTACAGACAGTAATTGCAAGAGCCATTCATTATTCAAAAATTGGTTAAAGAAACAAAGTCTTAAGTAATCCATTCAAGGGCTAAAATGATAGTGCATGTATAACATCATTACATGATGAATAATCGTAAAAAATAATGAATGGCATGAATAAAATTATTAAAAAGATGAAATTAACACACGTGAAAAATATATTAAATTGGAAAAGCAAAGAGAAGGCCAAGGTTTTCAAGTACACAAGGTTAAATTGGAAGTGCATAAATCTTCAAACGAGTTTTGCAAGTACAATAATAGATGAAAGCTAATTGCTGCAATTCCATGGAAGTTGCAATTCACTTCCTCTGAAACCAAATCAACGTTATTGAGTGGTAGTTGTTACTCTGACCGACAACAGAAAAGATCTGGATCAATGTATGGGAAGTAAGGTGTTAACTAACAGGCATTTCAAAGGGGGGGAAAAAGTCGCCTTTCAGCCGCAAGATGAGGGCATATTGGAAATTTCATTGCAGCAATGATCAAAACGAGTTAATTTGATCCCCCATTTCTGTCTCAACAAATGAGAAATAAAAAAATAGTTAAATCAACACAATAGAGCAGTCTCTGTTATAAGACAAAACAAAAATGTACCTTATGAGGTTTACTTTTAGCCAGAAAATTAGGCACCTGAAAAGAATTAAACTTTCACATCAATGACAACAGTTATAATCATTAAATCAAAAGATAGATATCATAATCATCTTGCATATAAGATTAAACAAGAATTTTCAAACCATCTTGCAAGGATATCTATCTATACTAGCAAAAAGAATACAATATGAATGCCAAAAAGAAAATTGATTACTGCAAATTTCGTATAAATACATGAATAAATTGAAGTTTATGTTAACAAAAAAAGTCAAGATCTGGAACTATCAGATTAGAAAAGTTAATTTTACTGGTATAATAAGAATGCAATAATTACCATCGACTCCTTCGAGTAATAAAGAATTCGAGGCAGGTTTAGGATGCCTGTTGCCAACCAATCAGTAATTGTATCCACAGAAAGCTCACCATTGTACCTAGTGAAAAAAATAATTATAATTTTCTCAATCCTAAGANCACAGAAAGCTCACCATTGTACCTAGTGAAAAAAATAATTATAATTTTCTCAATCCTAAGATAATTTCTCAATCCTAGTATTTGGTCTCTAAATTCTGTCAGAAAGAAAGTGTAAAACATGTGACGAATTACAATAGAAAACTTGAAAATTTGAAAGGGACAAAAAGAAATTCTGAAATTTGATAAGCTAGTATTACAAATTTATTGAAAGAGGCAATTTACCTCTGAAGACAACTGGAACTTTTACACCCAGGGGGGAAAGACACGAGGGCTGGAAGTCCTAATGTATAATAAGAATGCAATAATTACCATCGACTCCTTCGAGTAATAAAGAATTCGAGGCAGGTTTAGGATGCCTGTTGCCAACCAATCAGTAATTGTATCCACAGAAAGCTCACCATTGTACCTAGTGAAAAAAATAATTATAAGTTTCTCAATCCTAAGACTAAAATTATTTTTCTCAATCCTAGTATTTGGTCTCTAAACTCTGTCAGAAAGAAAGTGTAAAACATGTGACGAATTACAATAGAAAACTTGAAAAATTGAAAGGGACAAAAAGAAATTCTGAAATTTGATAAGCTAGTATTACAAATTTATTGAAAGAGGCAATTTACCTCTGAAGACAACTGGAACTTTTACACCCAGGGGGGAAAGACACGAGGGCTGGAAGTCCTAAGAAATCTCAGTGGAAGGAAACGTGATCATCAATAAATAAGGACAAAAATGGAGATTTATAGATAGCTGCAACTGGTTTATACAACAATGAGCATATTCATGATGCAATACATTACCCAAATTACCGGAATAACTTTTATATAGGATATAAATCAGCAACAGTATAAATGATTCCGTAAGGTCAAGAACGGGTATATTTACAACTAAAGTCCTTGTTCAAGTACAGAGATCCAACACCCACATAATTCTTCAATTGCTTGTACATCATACAAACTTTTCTGTTTGAAAAATGCTACATCTTTTATTCAAGGTGAACGCTAGATAATTTAATTTAAAAGAACACCGTAAATTGACCGTCCATGCTATTCAAAATGATGATTATTCTTCTTATTATGCAATTAACTCCCCCAAACAAGCTCCAAGTTTTGAACCATAATGCAATGATCAATCATCCACCTCTATGAGCACCAACACATGCTTTTTGTTTCCAATAGGTAAATCTCGTGTAAGCTTAGATCACTTGCAAACAGATCCAGGTATAAAGGCCATCCATGCATGAGCACGACCTACAAGAAGCTGATCATAATCTAGCAGGTAAAATAGCCAAACCATCTCCTTAACCACAAGATCCATTTATGAAAGAAAATCCGTAGCCCATGATGCACTTGGAGATTGATAATCCTAAGATTTATTGATAGTCAAGTGTTTGCAGAAGGGTAAAATCATGATTTTATTATCATGAAAACGCGTTACCATTCCTTAGAAGCATAATAAATGGGACATGACACATTCCAAGGGAAAAGAAAATCGGCAATAGTAACATGTCGATTTAGGCATGGTAAAACAATTCTCAATGTAGATTTTTAAGTGGAAGAGAACTATGTTAAATTTATTGACAGGTGCCACTAACCATTTCTGAAGAAAGGTTGTCCACTGGATTTTTTCTCAGCCAAATATAAAGCAAGCTGAACGTCACCAAGTTCAACAACTCCAGTATTTGCAACCCCATCTAGCAGATTAACTAAAAAAAAAAAAAAATCATAAACCATGCTTCATAAGTGATAGTTTAGGTAAAAATACATCTTATAAATAACTGGATGATGCCATACCAATTCTCTTCCAATTAGGAGAAAATTGTGCACAACGATTGCTTCCATATGAAATAATCTGAACCACAATAAATAACAGGTTCAAAGAAAAAATGAGCATACTACAATAATAGCAAATTTCAGTGAGCGAAAACACCAAAAAAGGCATCAACAAGTTATATTTTGGAACAATACAGCACAAATGCTTCACGTCAAATATATTATGTTTTAAAAAATCTATAAAGGACTGCTGATACTACTGAAACTTGGAAGTATAAGTTTCAGATATAAGGTTTTTGACAAATTGGCACTAATAATAAAGACATGAGAAATAGAGGCATATCCTCAAGACACACATCAAATATAGATTTAATAATAGGCAAGTACTTCAACGGTTCTTGAAAAATCAAGTGATAGTTGAGACTGTTGGCTGCTTGTAGAGAAAAAAAACAAACATAAGCTGTACTCTAAGTATCCAATAATCAAGAATAAACTCAAAGATGGAACAGGATATGTTGCCTATATTTTGGCAGATGAGGAATACATAAACGATGAATGCCTTCATGCTTGGTTCTCGTCATTGGTTATCAAAAGCAATCATTCGTAAGGTTATATATTATAAAAACCTCAGTAAATTTCAAAATCTACTGAAAATAATCCTTTTCAAAGCTCTCCATGTTAACCGTATGGTTTCAGAGTGTTGATATACACATACATGGTACAATCTTCATACCATCAAACTTTTACATATTTCTACTTACAATAAACAAAGTTAGCCACAAAACTCCACTGACAATGAATAATTCTTACTAAGTTTGGTAGTACTGCTGAAGAACTAATTCTACGATATTAGCATATAGGGTTTAGGGAGGACGGATGTCTAAAATGGGTTCATCCGTTTTAAAGATGCAAATTGTATGTCGTGTCCGTGTCAAGTCATAATTGACCCATTGGAAACGAATTGATATACATGTATACTAGCAGGTTATGTTGACCGTTGTCAACTGTACTGACCCATTTTTGACTCATTTAAACCCATTACCCTGCTAAAAAATGGGCTATTTACTAAATATTTCCCATTTATTAATTAAAAGGTCATGAGCACTGTACCAACCCAGTAAGAATAAGCCGGTAAATGTGTTAATGGAACAAATAGTGTTGACCTGTTTATTAGCAAGTTTGGGTTTGTACCAAGGAACATTGAACCGTTTATCAAAAGTGTCTTCTCGTTGAGCTAGCCTGCTACATGTCTTGCCGTGATACGAGCAGCAAAATTACCACTCCTAATTACTTGCTCAAAATATATATATGAAGAAACTAATCCAGAATTTCCAATTTAATTAAGTAGTGTTAGACATTGTTCGTCTTCATAGCTAAAGCTTAATATTTCAAGTCATAAGTTTCTTTGTAATTTGTAAGGAATAATAAGTATCATCAAGAAATTTAAGGAGAATTTCTGTGATACTATGAGCCAACTAAACGTATAGTATCTGAGGTTCGAGGAGGCTAATATTCAGTTTATTAAATAACCTATGTCCTATAAAAATAATCTTGAAAAGTCGACCGTAAAGAGAAAAAATAGCTGACTTTCTAATGGAAAAAAAACAGTGGCTTCCAGTTTAGAAATCAACTGTACAATGTGAAAGAATAACGATGCCACATAAAGTAAAACTGAACTATATCCTCAGAAAAAGGAAATGAAGCAATGTACAACAGCAACCAGACACACCTGTACTAGTGATGCCTTGTCATCTTCAAACATGGATGAAAAATTCTGGGAGTTGATAACACTGAATGCATCTTCAAGATCTAAGGTAATAAACACAGATATCAAATATTATTATTATTAAAAAGATATAACTGAACACTCATAAAACATACCATTACTTACTCTTTCTCATAGCATATCAAGATGGAGGCTGATGCAGATAGCTCCAACTAGAATTCCAACCAGACCCCCTCCACCAGCAGACACACATGGGAGGAAGCCTGATCGGATTCAACTTGCTATATTATTTTGTGAGCTGTTTTATTTACTTATTCATTAATCAAAATGCTATTAGGACTCTATTGTCTTTCACTTTGAGTAGGGATAGTATTCAATGTCATTTTTATTTCATAATTGGGGAGGCTTTTGTTTTAATAAAGATTCCGCATAAAGAGTTTTCTCTCCTAAATTCAACCTTGTTTGATGCTTGGTCAACATGATTGTGGTTCTATCATTCCTGAGTCCCTGACAGCGCCAGTTGGTATCAAAGCTTTGACTACACTCTTAAAGATGGTTCAAGGATGCCGTGCTATAGGAGGTCCAGGTGTAAGCCTCGAGGCGGATTGA
>CAIGRQ010099182.1:0-10126 GCA_903798375.1 Fraxinus sp. D2006-0159 | reverse complement strand
TGGTTGGTTTCAATTTTTTTTTAAAGCCCTTATTTAATTCACATTATTTTTAAAATATATTCTTCTCTTTCTTATTTTCAATCACGTATTCTATAATAAAATAATATTACGCTCAAATTCAGAACATCCTTTTTACTTTTTAACCGCATAATCCATCAAACTTGTCCTTAATTTAAAAATGAGATGATCATGATTCTGTACATTTCAAGCGTGACTAGAACACAAGCACTTACGACCTTGTTTAATTTGTATGCTACATTCAAAACCTCTGAAGTAACACGAGGACTTACCAAATGAATTTGCACCGCTATGATTAACATGTTTCATACCGAGGCTCGACTTTTCTCAACATCTCTAATTCAATTTGTATGTTAATTTCGAAACTAATGGGAACTTAGTTATGTCACACGAACAATTACCACATATATTAGCACGGCTATGGTTAACGAGTTTTGTAGGGAGGGGTGACTTATATTCCATATAAAACAATGAGATGGTACAAGTTATGTGATGCCTTTTGTCACATAACCATGCCATATAATAAAAGTAAAGAGGTGATACAATTTATTAGATATTTTTTTTGTCACTTTATGGCACGTTGGTTGGTTTCAANATGAGATGGTACAAGTTATGTGATGCCTTTTGTCACATAACCATGCCATATAATAAAAGTAAAGAGGTGATACAATTTATTAGATATTTTTTTTGTCACTTTATGGCACGTTGGTTGGTTTCAAATTGACCTCGGAAAAGGTATGGGGCGAGTGGCAACAAACTCTTCCTATTTTTACTTTTTCTTTGAGAGGAAAATCAACCTCATTAATCTAATTGCTGCAAACAACTGGCGCAATAAAAATCAGGAATCAAGAAATTCAAGTAAAAGAGTTTACGGGTATATTCGGTAGAGATTAAAATTGGATTAAAATTAAAAAATTAGTTGTTATTGTTGACTTTTATTAGATGAGTGAGACTCAATAACTGCTATATTTTCAATTTTAATTGAATTTTAATCCTTACCGAACTGGCCCACCACTACTTGAAAGAACGGCCTCAACGACGTACTAGTAATATAGTCATCCAACCAAGTCATTGCTAAAATTATTGCGGATATCTTCCATCGAAATTCGTTGATATTTTTTCGATGTAGCTAATATAAGAATTTACTAACAAAAATAGAAATGAAGAAATCCATCCATAATTTCCATCGAACCAAGTCATAACTAAAATTGTTGTTGATATTGAAATCCTTCGTTATTTCCAACGAACATGTATCTATAGGTAAATTCGTCTACAATCACCGACGAATTATGTTGGCATCCATTCACTTCGGAATGTATCGAACAAAAAAATTGGTTTGTAAGTAGGTTTACCAATGACATTTCGATGTTTATCGACAAAAATATTCATGATTGAAGCCAAATATTTTAATAATAATATACACTTAAAAATCTTAAGAAGTCAATTCGTGAATGCTTTATTTTCCTCTCCGAAAAATGTAGTGAGAAGGACAACTAGGTTTGCAACTCTTCGTAAATTGTACGTAATTTTTAGGATATGAAAAATGTTATTTTTGTAAATAAAATTTTAATGGATTTCATTTTTATAAAATTTGTAGTTTCAGTACATAAAGTAACAAATTTTAGTATCTGTTTCACCCTTATCCCTTAAAACTTATTTGTCCTCAAATTACGCAATTTATGGGAATCATAAGTTTTATCAATTTTCAACCGTACATTTCTCCAATTTTTATCAAAATATACTAAGCCTCTCTTTGGTGTAGATTAAAATTAATTAAACTATCAAGTCAAAGTTAACAATTAATTTTAATCATATATTTTATGGGATTCACGAATTTTTAACCATAAATATAGCCCGCGTTTAATAGAAATTAAAATTTATATTTTAATTTAAGTCGAAGTCAACAATGAGTTTTAATCATATATTTTACGGGACTCACAACTTTTCAACAGCACGTTTTTTCAACTTTTATCAAAATCTACTAAAATTTTAATTTTAATCTTCACTGAATAAGAACGTCACTAGCTTTTATTAAAATCTACTAAAAATATAATTTTAATATACACAAAAAGGGACTATAAGTCTAATTTTTAACCATATAAAACCGAGGCTCAGAGTTGAACGAGCAAGTAATGTACTTCGCAAAGATATTAAGAATTTATACTTATTTTTTTCATTCTCATTTTTCAATAAAATAATATTTTCCATCACATCAATAATTTTTACTTTTTTTTCAACCACATATTTTCCATCACATCACTTCAAAAAAATACATTCTCTCATTTTAATGTGCGTCAAACACAACCAAAAATTTCCACAAAAAAAAAAGATATAATTATGAGCAATTATTTGTCTCGGACTGTTCGAGAATAACACAATCAGATGCTCCAAATTAAAAATTAATCTCTCTAAAAAAAAAAAATCTGGCTGCTGGCAATATTAGATTCCCATGTTGTCATTTTGATGAAACATTACTTAGGATCTCCGTTGGTGTAGCTTTCATGAACAACCATCTCACCGACTGTCTTAAATAGTGTGCAATTTCATTAACAATTATAGAAATTGTTTATGTGTCACAATCAAAGCCAGCCACTGAATTAAAATACAGCCCTACTATTAATAATACAGAAAATGACTGTAAGAACACATTTTGACAGTTTTCTATTGAAAAATGGCAAAAATAAAATAATATCGCCACTTGAACAGGGTTGAGGAGAGATAAGAAGTAGACAGACTGACTTGTCAGTGTATATGTGAATGTTTTTTTTTTTCGAACTGTCCAATCATGTATGGACATGTGTCCCTCCTGTTTTTGAGTCTGTCCTTGAACCTATTTGTGTAGCATTGTTGAAAATAAAAACAGGCCTAACAGCAATTCCTTGCTGATGAAAATAATTGAAGAAGCTAAGGAAGAAGATTTCAATTGAAAGAGTCGGTTGAATGATAAAACAAGGGTCCTCTCTTTTCCTTTTTAAGAATTTATGGTTGTACTTTATTCAATATAATATCATTAAGGAACAAATCATGGGTCTCCATTATGAAAGAAAAAAAATATGCATTTAGGGTTAGGTCCTTTTCACTTTGACAATGGTTGCAGATTTGCGTTGTGTTAGTAGAATATAGTCACATAAGGGAACATATTGGTTATGCCCTCGTTTGGAGACTTTTTTTTTAAGCTAATCACATTCGTTAAGCTCCGTTTGGTTTGATTAAAAAAATCAAATTTCAAGTTGATTTTAATAAAAGTTAATAAATGTGTGATTGAGAAATTGATAAAGGGTGTAGACCATATAAATTATGTGATTGAAAATTAAATTGGAAAAAAAATGAGTTAAAAATTGAGACCAACATGTACTAAAATTGTAAAATGGTTTAAAGGTTCAATAATTTAGGGGTTGTTCTCTTCGTGTTTCAATTTTTCGTTTTGAGTTTTGTGTTTATAGTATCCATTTTGAAATTATTGAAAATGTGTTCTTTTTGTCATTTTAAAAAATTATTTTCAAAAACCCAAAATTTTCAATTGGCCAAGTTATAACTGAAAACACCCAAAACGAGAACGCGTTTTGGAAAATCGAAAACAGAAAACAGCAAAAAGAACCGGTTTGCCACGTGGAAAACTATCATTAGACAATTTAAAAATAGATAAATTTTCCTTTTAACAAATTTTTTTTTACAACAAAATCAATGTCAAGCATGGTGTACACTTTGGAATGTACAAATAGCATTTCTCTAAAGATTTGGACCGGTCAATCTTAAGAACGCTAATAATTGATTTTATATTTTCAGATTTTAGTATCAATTGGAAAATCGAAGATTAGTATGTTGCATGATATGTTTGGCCTCCATTTTTATTTTTATTTTTCATTCATTTCCAACTACAAATTCTCTCATAAAATAATTAACCACACATTCACCAAAAAAAACACCATTTCAAAATAGATTTTCTCCCAAAAAAAAAAATGAGGCTCAAACAAGAGTTAATAAGGTTTCGTGACTTTAGATGTTAAGCATTTGTACGGTTCAACTTAAAAGGTAAATTAAAATTTGATTCAAAGTCAATAATTAAATTCTATATTTCATGGGATTCATAACTTTTCAATTACACTTTTCATCAACTTTTATCGAAATATTCTAGAAATATAATTTGTATCTAAACCAGACAAGGGTTAAATGTTGCAATAAAACTGAACATGTTGTTGAAAAGCTAATAAAAATTATGAATCTAATGAAATTTATAATTAAAATTTATGGTTTATTTTGATTTTCACTTTAGTAACTTTTGAAGTTATTTAAAATAAGTTAATATAGTCGAGAATTTTCTATTTTTATTTTTACAAGAATACGGTCAAGATTTGAACTCCATATAATATCCGTTGTCTGAATAATTGATGCAACAATAAATAATTGAGTTCAAGGAACGCACGTATGGCTAAAAAATGTACTATTTTACGAAACCTCCCTGGATAAATGTACTACAAATCCAGCTAGAAAATAATGCTACGAATATTCCTTATTAATAAATATTTATAGGATTTTCTCATATATTTAGGGCGTGTTCGGTAGAGATTAAAATTGAAAAATTAGTCGTTAGTGTTTGACTTTTATTAGATAAGTGGGACCTAATAATTGCTATATTTTCAATTTTAATTGAATTTTAAGCTTGGCTAAACATGCTCTTAAAGAATCTTTCTTTAAAAAATTTCACTTGTACACTCTTTTATTGATATTATAGCTGATTTATAAGTGTTGACAAGTGTTTATTGGGTGAAAAAACTGTAATAAAAAAAAATTAAATTGTCCAACGGTGTGTTGCTACGTGTCAAAGTGTAATATATGATGTACATACAGCATGATTGTCTTTCTTTTAACCTTCAAACGTTTCACGACACTGGGGGACCATTTAACATGATTTTTGAGAAATCAAAAGCTACTTTTGAATCTGTTTGATTAATTGTATAAAAAAATTTATTATTAAAAATGGTTTTAGAAAAAAGTGGCATAGAGCCCATTTGGTAGAGATTAAAATTGGATTAAAATTGAAAAATTAATCGTTATTGTTGACTTTTATTAGACGAGTGAGACCCAATAACTGTCATATTTTCAGTTTTAATCGACTTTTTAACCCTCCAAACAGGCTCATAATATGACTTTGTTTAAATTCTTCCAAAAGAGAAATATAATTAATTTAACTGCATGAAAAGGCCCTTCTACAAAGAATAGAAGCAAAAGTCAAAGAACTTTACTACATTTACACACTTTGTTCAAATTTAGTTTCACACCCCTTTCACATAGGGGGTGAAGCCAGCTTGTGAGAGGAATGTAAATGTGTGTACATTTAGCATTTTTGAAAGTCGAAAGTCTCGCAAACATGAACCTTGCTATAGGTACAGGAAAAATATACAGATTTTATACAAGAATTTGAAATGGAGGGAATAGATTCAAACATGGGAGGGGGGAAAACACAGGCAGACGGACAGGATGCAGGAATTTCAAAATTCTGTCAAAATTCTGTAAGTTAAGTCTCGCAAACATGAACCTTGCTATAGGTACAGGAAAAATATACAGATTTTATACAAGAATTTGAAATGGAGGGAATAAATTCAAACATGGGAGGGGGGAAAACACATGCAGACGGACATGATGCAGATATTTCAAAATTCTGTCAAAATTCTGTAAGTTTTTTCTGTACTTGGAGAATAATACCGCAAACATAACCTTAATTGTTACTGCAACATAATTGAAAGGACAATTGGGGTATTGTACACGAGTCACATTCTTAAGGCATTTTCATTACAACAACCGAGTTTAAAAGTGTTTTATTTTTATTGCAATCTTTCTTGTAAAACACTACAAAGTCACTGCAAAACGACATTGAGGGAATGATTGGAGAGTTGTACATGATTCTTTTCCTTAAATATAATTCCGAATCTTTCTTTTTAAGTCCCGTTTGATGATTATTATTTTGAGAAAATGAAGTTTTAAATTTTTTTTTTTTTAGAATGTGTGATTAAAAAGTAAAAAAAAAAATTTAAATTTACGTGTATAATATTTTATTGTGTAAATGTATGGTTCAAAATAAGTATATGAATTAAAAATATTTGAAATAATGATTGTCAAGCCAAGTAATTCAATACTCGATGCTATGAAATGGAGAAGACGAGGAGTTGTACACAAGTCATTTCCTCAAAGTAAAAGTTCTATAGGGAAAATGGGTATTTTTTAAAGTGTTTCTTTTGAAATACTTTTCCACTATGCAACATAAAAATTAAAAATGATATATAGCCCATATTTGATACACATTAAATTTTTCATTATTTTACTCATTTTTAATCATACATTTTTTAATAAAATAATATTTTTCATCGCATCAATCTACTATTTCAGAATACATTTTTTCAAAACAACATGCTCAAACACATCCATACAAGGGTTGTCGAGGGTTGTGGGAAGGGCAAAATGGAGATTTCACGACTGAAAGTACGACCACTTTACTAATACTTTTCTATTAAACATTTAAATCGATATTTTTTATTCTTTTTTAAAATTGGAAAAAGAAAAAGAAACACTTAAGTTCGTCTATTTAAACTCCAGTTAATGCCTCCATTTCTCCTCCCACTCTTTGCATTCTTCGATCACTGTATAGAGAAATTGCAGTCTGCGGTTTCTCTCTTTCTGTTTCGACGATAGCCCTTTGATTCTCTGCTCTGTCAATCCTCATTCGAATTCCGGTATGTTCCAATCTTGGGTTTAATTTCAGTATTTTTCTCTTTAGCAGGGTTTAAAACACCCGTGCATATGTATATTATGTTCGTTTTAGGTGATTAACGGGTTTAGAGAATTAATGCATTTAAATTTGAAGGCTAATGTGACTTTTTGGGTTTGAGGACTTGTGTTTTTTGTTCTTAGTATTTCCATTTTTTTCACACATTAATGACAGAGAAAGTGATAATTTCTTGGATTTCAAATTCGCGAATGGTTCTCGTTTGATGAATTTATTTCTTAGTTTATTTTCTGGAATTTTAATTTTTTCAATATTTGGCTCAACATGCAGAAGTGATTATGAAATGCCAATTTGTCCATTTATATAGATTTTGTCAAGGAATTGTGCTGGATTCCTTGCCATGGCAACTTGTATATAGAGTCTGAATCTGAATTTTACATATTTCAGTTACCTACTCAAGATCAAGATGGAATACGAGCATCGATATGGGCAGGTTCAGAGATCAAAATATGATTGTCTTCTATTTGGTTAGTGCCTCCTGAATTTACAACTAGTTTAAGTTTCAATATTTGGGGAAAAATGTAACTGAATCCGAATTTGTACTTTTTTCAGATCTTGATGATACTCTTTATCCCCTCAGTGCTGGCCTGGCTACAGCAGTTCTTAAGAACATTCAAGGTAAGATTGTTTCCTAGTTCCTACTGTTCGATAAATTTATGTTATGTTTATATGGTGTCTGATTTGTCGTGTATATGTTTTACAGATTATATGATCGAAAAGCTTGGCATAGAAGAGAGCAAAATCAATGACTTGTGTAATCTACTGTACAAGAATTACGGTACTACAATGGCAGGCCTTAGAGTAAGTCTTTCTACTTGCGTTTATTAATAGCAACAGGATTTTATAGGAACCATTTATTAATGGATATTTTCTATGCAGGCAATTGGCTATGATTTCGACTATGATGAATACCATAGGTGAGAAAGCCCCATACTTTGATTGGTTTACTTATTTCAAGTTTCGTGTCATTTTACTGAATCGTGAATTTTCCAATTCTGCAGATTCGTCCATGGGAGATTGCCTTACGAAAATTTGAAGCCAGACCCTGTTCTTAGAAGCCTTTTGTTGAGCTTGCCCACTCAAAAAGTTGTAAGTCCTTTGTCACAGAGGTTTTTCCTTCTTAATACTGAAGAGTACAAGTGTATGGATGTATTCTTACAAAATATTAATGTTATTGTATTCATTGAGGAACAGATCTTCACTAATGCTGATAAGGACCATGCCATTAAAGTTCTCCAAAAACTCGGGTTGGAAGACTGTTTTGAAGGGATCATTTGCTTTGAGACTCTGAATCCTACACACAGGGGCACTGTATCTGATGACGAGGATGATATTGAGTTTCTGGGGTCCGCACAATTGTCTCGTCCCCTTAGCACAAGCCCTAAGATTTTCGACATAATCGGACATTTTTCTCAGCCTAATGCAGAATCAACAGGATTGCCAAAGACACCAATTGTCTGCAAACCATCAGAATCTGCCATCGAAAAGGCTCTTAAAATTGCCAACATTGATCCACACAGAACAGTAAGATAACCTTTCTATTTTTCACATTTAATTGTAGGATAATTCTAAACAACTTGAATATACTCAAGCTCGTCTTCATGTTATCCGGCAGTTGTTCTTTGAGGACAGTGTCCGAAACATTCAGGCTGGAAAACGCATAGGCCTAGATACTGTACTTGTAAGTTGCATTGCCTAATGCCTATCCATAAAGCCAAGTCTTGCACAAAATGTTATTATAGACTGAAAATTCGCTCAAAATTTCGTGCAGGTCGGGAAATCTCAGAGAATAAAAGGAGCAGATTACGCATTTGAAAGCATCCATAATCTGAAGGAAGCATTAGCGGAGCTTTGGGAAACCGATAAGGTTGCTGAAGTTAATTACTCGGGTGTTGCTGTCGAGACATCTGTTACAGCTTAGGATGTATGTCCACTCATAGTATGGGAGATATCCTTAATTCTGTCACCTTCAGCAGATGATGTACATGTTCTGTTGCTATCATCAATCAATGTAGACTTTTCTTCAAGCATATCTTGAGAATTTAGTATATTATAAGCTGCCTGCATCTCTGGTCATAATCAATCAGTTTAATCATATTACGAGGCTAGAACCCCCTTGCAGATTACGCTGGTGTTCAATAATTGGGTTTACACGTGTAATTAGATGTTCTTCGCGTAGAAAAACAAAATTTGACGTGTAATACACTAAACTTGAATCTAATATATGATGTGGCCAAGATTGTATTAAGATTTAGAATTCCATCTTAAAAGGTTGGAATTCCAAATTTTAACATGGTATCAGAGCTCATTAAATTCGAACGAGCAATTCTATTTGATTAAGACTATAAAAAAATAAAAATTGAGCACACAGATTTTAAGATTGGTGTGCTCAAACGAGCCACCATCTTGCGAAAGCATGTTAAGGGATAGAATTCCACATCGAATAAAGATGAAAATATAAATCAACTTATAAAGAATTGAGTTACTCCTTTTATTAAGGTTAACCTTTTAAGATAAAACCTCAAATCTTAATAGATTATTGTTATTAGACGGTTCATATGATCCCAACTGTCACGTCATTATGATTAATACGACTAATACTTCAATTCTATCATTTTTTTATTTTTTTGCCATAATATTGGGAAGAATTCCACATTTTATAATCCGGATCAACATCGAAATTGTGATTAAAGTATTACTCATGATGATCACGATCTCTGTTCGATGCATTTACAATTGACACGTTCAAATCCAATCATTGAGAGCAATTGGCATTTTCTTGGTACATCATTACATCTTTTTTGCATTTCTTAAGGTATGAGGGGTTATTGGCTGGCATGCCTATTTTAGACAGAGAAGATTAAATAAATGGAAATTTGCAGTAGATTTCCCAACTTTTCAAAAATATGCGGATAAGTTTCAGTCCAAAAGATTGTTATTGACCAAAAAGAAAAAAAATATTGACATTTTTTTGACCAATTTTAATAAGAGCAAAAATAGTCCTTTCCCCCGAAGTTGGTGGAACAGGTGAACGTGGAGATCAAAGGTCACGAGTTCGAAACCCCTATCAACACTTCATCGATCGAGTCAGTCGTACCGGACTTGCCTAGTGCGGTTTACCTGTGTGGTTTGCTTACTATTGCACATGGAACAAGATTTACTCAGTGCGCACTGACAGTGGTCCGGCATTCGCCCCTTCGGGGTGGTCGAGGCTCCCAGGCGAGTAGCGACTGCGGGTTCCTACGTTAAAAAAAAAAAAAAAAAAAAAAAAAAGACCTTTCACAATTTTCATTTAAAACAATTTAAAAAAAATAATAAAAATAAAAA
>CAIGRQ010099165.1:0-12110 GCA_903798375.1 Fraxinus sp. D2006-0159 | reverse complement strand
GGCTCGGGCTTTTTACGGGCCAAGTCCGAGCCATCTGAGCCGGCGAGCTTTTTTGCCACCACTACCCTAAGCTCTACAAATACTATTTTTGTATTTATCCCACACTCCAAGTGGGACAGATTATCTCCTCATAACAAACTAAAGTTCAAAGAAAACAAAGAGGCCGGCCAAAAGGGTTTCAAACTGATGAAGCCACCGCCGTCCTCTTCCGTCCCCAACGCCATCCCCCTGCGCAAAGCCCACCTTATTTCTTCGCTTTATTAGCCTTCATCCTCTTTGTCACCATCCTTTACGGTGAAGATTTCAACTACATCTTTGGCTAGTTCAATTTTGATCACCATAGCCACCTACACACCATTTCAACCAGTAAGAAACTTAAAAATCGCACGCATGTTCGGTATGCTAAACTAGCGAAGACTGCATGAAGAAAAAAAAAAACCTAAAGTTTGTCCATTATTCTACACACACACACACACACACACACACACACACACAAGTGCTAAAATTTGTCCATTTATCATCATGTTGATTTCTAACTAGTCCAGTGTACTATAGATACTTACATGGTATAATTATGTAGTGTATACATATTGCTAAAGCGTGGGGCTTTTAATTTGTGTGGTGTTAGAGAAGAACAGTGAAAAGTTGGCTTTCGCCATTGGAGATGCTGAGAGGGGCTGCGATGTTTTCAATGGGAGGTGGGTAAGAGACGAGGAGGCTCAGCCACTTTACGAGGAGTGGGAGTGTCCATACATTCAACTGCAGTTGACATGTCAAGAGCATGGCCGGTTGAAAAAGGAGTATCGACACTGGAGATAGCAACCTCATGGTTGTTCACTTCCAAGGTTTGTTATTATTTTATATTTAGGAAAAGTACATACATTCGAAACTATGTGACTGTTTGACCCCATTTTTCTCGCATTTTGAAAGGTTAGATTGATAGAGAATGTTTGGTTAAAAAATAAGGAAAAATTTGAGTTTGTATTTAATATTATTTTATTGGAGAATGTGTGAGTGAGAAAAAATGGTAAAAAAATATATCAAGCAATATGTTTTTTTCTGCATTTTGCTTAGCATGTAATCAATGAATATTTATCTATTTTGAAAGGAGTGATCCATGAATTTGATTAGCACCGGTTTGATTTAGTTAAAAAAAATTATAAAATTTTAAGCTAAAATCAACAATTAATTATAACCATATATATTTTATGAGATTCATAACTTCTATCTGTTAAGAATAGAATTAAAAAATGCTCAACGGTTCTGGGAATGACTTACTTCTTATTAAATAATCTTGGGATTATAAATAGTCTTTTACAAACTTAATAGAATGAGACAAATTAGCTCACGTTTCTCACGTGATGAGTGCAACTAGAAATCAGGAAACACCTAAAGACTAGGACTTATTCAAATAGAACACAAAGACTTTCTCTTCATTCCCTCCCTTAAACTAGTTACCAACTTCAACTAGTTTAATTCAGGAACTTGACAGACTCCCAACTGACGTCGAAACCTCTGAAATGCGTTCACTGTGAGGGACTTTGTCATCACATCTGCCAGCTGATCATGTGTTTCACAATAAACCAATTCAACTGCTCATTCTTGTGTGAGATCATGAAGAAAACGAAAACGCACATCAATGTGCTTGCTTCGACCATGTAACACAGGATTTTTTGACAACTTAATTGTGGAACTGTTATCACAAATAATTGTAGTACACATACTTTCTTCCAGACTCAACTTCTCAATTATTCTCTTCATCCAAACAGATTGGCTAGCATAAGCAGCTGTAGCCACGAACTCTGCTTCTGTGGTTGAAAGTGTGGCTATAGGTTGCTTTTTTGAAGACCAGGCGACAGCTCCCGATCCCAACATGAAAACATAACCTGATGTACTTTTCCTGTCTTCTATATCCCCTGCATAGTCACTACTCCATATCCAACCAGACTTTCACACCCTCCCTTCTTGTAGAAAACTCCAAGTCCAACAGTTCTTTACAAGTACCTCATTATCCTCTTGGCTGCCATCATATGCAGCTCAGTTGGTTTGGCCATGTACATGCTAATCAAGCTTACTATAAACATCAAATCTGACCTTGTAGCTGTTAAGTACATGAGGCATCCCACCATTTGCTTAAACAAAGTCTCATCAACACAAACCCCATTCTCATCTTTAAAAAGCTTACAACCTGGAATAATGGGATTATGAACTGAGTTGCTGTTCTCCATCCTAAACCTCTTCAACACCTCCAAAGCATACTTCCTCTAACAAATATAGGTCCCATCCGACTTCTGCAAAACTTCTATGCCAAGAAAAAACCTCATTCTCCCCAAATCAGTCATGTCAAACTCCCCTAACATGGAATTCTTAAACTCAGCAAACATCAATTCATCATTGTCAGTAAATATTAAATCATCAATGTATAAATTGACAATGAGAATCTCACCTCCCTTATTCATTTTAATGAACAAAGTATGCTCACTATAACACTTCTCGAACCCTTCACTCATGAAATGTGCTTCAATACGATTGAACCAAGCCTGTGGAGCTTGTTTCAGTCCATATAAGGCTTTCTTCAACCTGTAAACTTTCTGAGGACTATTCTCCAGCTTATAACCCTTCGGCTGCTCCACATACACTTCTTCATTAAGTTTCCCATGCAAGAAGGCGGATTTGACATCAAGTTGATAGAGAGTCCACCCTTTTTGAGCTACTAGAGCCACAATCATTCTCACTGTGTCCATTCACGCAACTAGCGCAAATACTTCTGTGTAGTCTATCCCTTGCTGTTGCACATACCCCTTTGCTACCAAACGAGCCTTCAACTTGTCCACTTTTCCATTCTCCTTGAGTTTGGTTTTATAAACCCACTTCACTCCAATTTTCTTTACACCTTAGGAAGATCAGTGAGTTCCCATGTATTGTTCCTCTCTATAGCCTGTATTTCCATGTCCATAGCTGTCCTCCATTTGTCATGCTTCACTGCCCCTCAAAATGCACTGGATCTGCTGAAGTAAAAGAGCCAAATTGACATTTGTATCTTCTTCTTCTTACTCTTCTGAAAGTCCTTCCCCAGTTATATAATCTCTCATCCACCCTGGAGGTCCTTTGTTTCTTTTTTTAGAACTAGATGATTCTCTTCCATTTTCACCATTTTGAGGACTACCAACCGGCTCAGCACCTTCTTCTTCCTCTTCACTCACTGCTCCATCATTTCCTGCATTCACTGCCTCATTAACTTTATCATCCCATTCCAAATCAACCATTATGTGCTCTTCATAACTGCTATCCTAGCTCCAAGACTTATCTTCCTCAAATACTACATATCTACTAACTACAATTTTCCTTGCAACTAGATCATAGAGTCTATATGCCTTAGACTCTTCACTTACTCCCAATACAACACAAGCAATGCTCTTTGCATCTAGCTTTTTCCTTCTCGCATCAGAAACATGCACATGCGCCACACATCTGAAAACTCTAAAGTACTCAACCAATGGTCTACTTCCACTCCAAGCTTCCTCAAGTGTCTGATTCTTCACAGCCGATGTAGGACTTCGATTCAGAACATGTATTGTCCAGTTTACCGCCTCCGGCCAGAAAGTCTTCGGAATCTTCATTTCAGAAAGCATGCATCGAACCATGTTCATCACAGTTCGACTTTTCCTTTCCGCTATTCCATTCTGCTGTGGAGTATACGCTGCAGTCAATTGACTCTTTATGCCATGCTCTATGCAGAACTCATTGAACTCAAGTGATGTGAATTCTCCTCCTCGATCTGTTCTCAAACATTTAATATATCTTCCTACTTCTTTCTCAACACAACTCTTAAAATGTTTGAACATGCATAATGCTTCAGATCTCTCTACTAAAAAATAAGTCTATGCTTTTCTAGTAAAGTCATTAATGAAGCATATACTGTACCTCTTATTACTGTTAGAGATGGGAGAGATTGGTTCGAAGAGATTAGCATGAACAAGCTGGAGCTTTCTGTGGCCCTCCAATTACTCTTCTTTGGGATTGAATCTCTGTGTTGTTTTCCAATCATGCAGTTTGCACATACTGTTGTTGGAGTTCTGAACTGAGGTAACCCATGCACCATCTTCTTAAACTGGAGAGTCCTCAACCCCTTGTAGCTCAAATGTCCATAGCGAGAATGCCATAAGTGTGCCATATCCTGTGTGGTGGTATAGAGGCAAGTTAGCTTTTGTGAAAGTGATTTTTCAAGCAACAAAAACATTCAATTTGCTGACATCTCGGTTTGTATTATGAGCCCTTTATCTGGATGATAAATCTTGAGCATTCCACATTGGATGAGAATCGACAACCCTTTTTCTTGTAGTTAACCAATGCTCAACATATTGTTTTTTTAGTTCAGGCAAAAAAAATACTTCACTAACAACATATGTAAAGCCACTTACTTTCAATCTCATATTGTCTTTTCCTAACACATCCATCTTTGTGTTATTTTCCAGTTTTACCTTCTTCTTGAAGTTCTCATTCAGATCAGTGAACAAACTCTTGTCACCACACATGTAGTTGCTACATCCAGAGTCTAAGAACCAGATATCTCCCCTTCGAGCATCGTTCATCTCCACATATGACATGAGCAGCATCTCTTCTTCTTCCCCTAGTTCAGTATAGTTGGCTTCCTTATCCCAGCTTGGACAATCAGATTGAAAGTGTCCAAGCTTGTAGCATTTAAAGCATTCCACTGTTGCTTTGTTGCAAGGCTGGCGTCTCCCTCTTCCTCTGCCTCTATACACACCTTGACCCCGTCCTCATGCACCAAATTTGTCTTCATAACTGATCTTAAGTGCTTGTTCTTCTCCTGTATGTCGTTGGAATTTTTGTTCATGAACAATTAGAGAACTTTGTAGCTCATCAATGGAAAGTTGATCGATGTCTTTGGACTCCTCAATTGAGAAAACAACATAATTGAACTTCTCACTTAGCGATCTGAGAATTTTCTCCACCACTGTGACATCTTGCATCTGCTCCACATATGTTCTCATCTTGTTGGCCACTGACAACACTATTGAAAAATACACAGAGACTCCTTCCTCAGTTTTCATCTCTAGAGTTTCAAACTCTCTGCAAGAAGCTTGTAGATGTGACCTCTTGACCCTATCACTCCCTTCAAACTTCTTCTTCATAGACTCCCAAATTTGTTTGGAAGTTGTCTTCACAAGAATGGTCTCCAGTATCGTCCGATCTATGGTATGAAAGAGGATGTTTTTCACTTTCAGTTTCAATTCTTCTAACCTCTTCCGCTGTGTTTCTGTCTGCACAGATCCATTTGCTGGCTCCTCATAGCCAGTCTCCACCAGCCCTCATGATTCCTTAGATCGTAGGAAATTCTCCATCAACATGCTCCAACGGTCATAGTGACCATCAAAGCGAGGAATGGATGGCTGCACAAAACTCCCTTCGGTAGTCATCTTCTCTGTTGCCGCAAGAACGTCAAAGACTCTGCTATTTTGATTTTGTCAGCCCAGTGGTGGCTCTGATACCAGAAATGTTAAGAACAGAATAAAAAAATGCTCAACAGTTTTGGGAATGACTTACTTCTTATTAAACAATCTTTGGCTTATAAATAGCCTTTTACAAACTTAACAAAATGATACAACTTAGCTCACGTTTCTCAACGTGATGACTGCAACTAGAAATCAGGAAACACCTAAAGACTAGGACTTGTTCAAACAGAATACAAAGACTTTCTCTTCACTATCAACTTTTAGTCATTGTTTAGAATTGCTAAAAAAAACAAGATTTTAGTAAAATTTGACAAAAGTTGAGAAATATATGATTAAAAAATTGGTAAAAGTTGTAGATCCTATAAAATGTGTAGTTTAAATTAATCGATGACATTGACTTAAATTCTTATCAAATTTTTTTATACAAACCAAGAGGGATTTAATTAATTTTTATCAAAATTTACTAAAAATCTTATTTACTTTAACAAAATCAAATAGGAATTCGAGGTTCTTTCATCACAAACAATTGAAAGTCCAAGACAAATCACAATTATTATAATCACTTACATTTTTCTTCTTATTAACTTGACTTTGAAGTCTTAAATTTATTTCATTCCTCTCCAAGAGAATTGAGAATTGCTCCATTTATTTCTCAAAATTAGGGAAATGCAATGGCTAAAATTTGTACTAAGTCGTTATTCCAGACAAAGATTCTTACTCTTCTTGGCTCACATTCAACTTCATTTGAGGTTTCCAACAATTGATATAAAAACACAATAAATTTAAGATGAGACATTGAATAACAAAATAAAGACAACGTCATTTAAAGAATTTTTGAATTTACAAGTATGTCAGATAGCACTTTACCCTCAAAGTGGGCCGGGCTGTCAGGACTAGCACGCTTTAGTGTTGGCCACTTATTCAGTCCCATTAAATCGGCCCACATGGACTTCAATAAAACAAAATTAAGAATTATGAGGTTTGGGGTATGTTTGTTTTGTTATGTTCTTATGAAAATTAACGTTGTTAATTATTACAAATTTTACAGTTTCAATGCCATATTGATGCTTGAAAGCCTTTGAGGAAAGAGAATGTTCAGGGTTAATACGTTTCAATGATATGTCTTTTACATAGAGTCATCCCTGAAGATGCCAAATCCATGACAACTTTGGGTTCTCTAACTATTTTAACAGCCAAGGTGATATTCAATTCCTCAATATTATTAATTTGTTTGATACGCTCAATTAAAAAAATTGAACATAATCTTCTAAATCTTTGCAACAAACTCCACTGAAACAAAAAACAAGAAAGGAAAATGATCAAAAAAGTGAGGAACACAAACTAAACATGGTTGAGTAAACCTTTGATAATTATTAGAATAGAAGAATCAATCGACTCAAAAAACCAAACGATACAATATCTTCCTTACACAATCAAACACAAAACTACAACATTTGGTACACGATACACATATTTGTAGTTGTATCTTTTTTAGTCTCTCTCTTCTTCTTCTTCTTCTTCCTTTTTTCCCCCAACACATGCGTACGCACACGTACTTTCCTTGTCCAAACTTTTGCTCTCCGCAGTGTGTCATGTAATTTTGTATAAATACACAATTAAGGATAAATCTCACGTCGGTTAAATATCGAAATATATACCAATATGTAAGGGTTTGAACTATTTTTTTAAATAAGGTAAACTTGATTGCACAAAATATCTTGTTCCTTTTTACCAATACAATTGCTTTCTTTTTCCTTTTCCATGTCCTTGGGCAAATATTTTTTTATATTCTATTTCCTAAACTTTTCCCTTTTTTTAATACAACTTTCTTTTTCCTTTTCCATGTCCTCGGGCAATTCTTTGAACAAAAATGACTTAATTGAACATGTGTAAAAGTCAATGAGTGAAGTGCAATATTGTATAGTTGAGTTAAGTAGACTAGGGTTTGAGTTTGAGTTTGGAAACAAGGTAGAAGCAGCGCTGGATTTTCACTAGCCTATTGCCTGGACACTGCTCGAGCGACAAAAATAGAATCGTCTATCGCTCGTCTGTCGCTTGGCTCTCGCTCGAGAAAGAGGCCGTCGCTCGACTCTCTCTAGCTCTTCGCTCGAGCGACAAGTCGATCCGAAAAAATTCTATTTGCGGTTTTGGAGAGTTTTGCATAACCCATACTACTTATACACCTTCAACTATAAATACAGATGCTCTTGCACGAATATTGATGGTTATCTTATTGTGCCTTATATTCATATCNAAAAAATTCTATTTGCGGTTTTGGAGAGTTTTGCATAACCCATACTACTTATACACCTTCAACTATAAATACAGATGCTCTTGCACGAATATTGATGGTTATCTTATTGTGCCTTATATTCATATCATCTTTTAAGAGATCCAAGAACACAATTCATTGGTGAAATTATTCATTCTTGAGATCCGGCAACCAAGTTTTGGGAAAACATCAAATTGAAGAATCCAAAACACCTGACTTCCTTAACACTTCGAGGAATGTACTTTTTTAGTTGTACTTCAAAAGTTTCTGTAGGTTGAGAGAGGTTGGACTACTAGGGTAGGAAGAAGAACATGAATAGGTGATTCTTGGGTATCCACTTGGAAGAGACAATTGAAGATCGGGAGTCTGAAATTTACAGCGAATCTTGAAAGCTACAGGAGGTAGATCGGGAGATCTAGTAGGTTGGCTAAATAGTATCTACGATAGTAGATTGTGAGTCTGAAGGCAGAGCGGATCTTGAAGATTACAGAAATTACAACAATGGGAACTAGTGGAATTTGTTATGCTAGAAACGAACTGTAACTCACATTGTCAATAATGGAGGAGGCATAAATATTTCTTCACCGTGCAAGAATGCATTCTTCACATCCATCGGTGAAACGACCATACTTTTGAGGTAGCAATGGCTAAAGCTGTGTAGATAGTAGTCATATTTGCCACGGAAACACAAGTTTCTTCATAATCAATGACATACTCTTATCGATTACCAAATTCTACCAAACGAGCTTTATACCTATCAATAGTTCTATCAGCTTGCAACTTGATGGTATAAACCCACTTGCATCCAAGAAGCTTAACAATAACAGGACAATGAACAATATCCCAAATGTGATTGTCCTGAAGAGCCTACAGTTCATCTATCAAAACTTATCGCCAACATTCTTGAGTAGAAGTCTAAGAGTAAAGCTTAGGCATACATGTATTATCAAGAGTGGCCTCATGAGCAGAATGTGAAAACCCATAACTATTCGGAGTTTGAGAAGTCCGAGCTGATCGACGAGGTACATGTAACACAGGATCAGGTATGGGATTAGTTGTAGGATGACGTAGTGGGCGACGACACTAATACACAAGATCGGCTTAAAACAATTAATTAGCCAGATACATCATCAAAGAAATGAAGTGAAGTAGAAGAAGAAAGAGGATCGAGACTAGGCGAGATGAAAAGAAATATTAATTTTCAAAGAAAATAAAATTTCTAGAAATACGTAACTTGCTAGCATCTGCATCATAACACAAAAATCCTTTATTTGAATTACTATAGCCACGAAAAGTTCACAAAAAGCATACCGATGCCTTAGCAGCAAGTTTATGAAGTTCAGGGGGAGGTAAGTGAATAAAGCATACGCAACCAAAGATATGCAAAGAATCATATTTAGGAGGGATGCCAAATAAACGATAATATTGGGAATCAAGATTGAGGGTCAGAGATGGCATGGGATAAATTAGATATACATTCGTAGACAAGGCTTCTACCCAAAATCTAGAAGGAACACAAGATTCTAGCAGTAAGGTTCGAACAAAATCGAGAAGGCATTGATTCTTATGCTCAGCGACTGCATTCTTTTGCGGAGTATACAGACAAGAACGCTGAGAAATAATGCCCTTCCGTTTTAGGAAAGATTGAAAATCATGAGACATATATTCTCCACCAAAGTCAGATTGTATGATCTTAATACAAGTTGAAAATTGTGTTTCCACATAGACTACAAAAGTTTGGAAGGTAGAAAAGACATCAGCTTTAGAGCGAAGAAAATAGAACCAAGTGAAATGACTATAATCATCAATAAATGTAACAAAGTACCTATACTGAGCATGATAAAGGATAGGACTCATGCCCCAAACATCAGTATGAATAATTTCAAAACACGCAGAAGCTCGACCACCATGTAAAGGAAATGGTAAAGATTTGCTCTTACCAAGTTTACAAGATGCACAATCGAAAGACAAGTGTGAAGAAGAAAATTCATTCGTATTATTCAAACATCCATGTTTGATAAGATGTTTGAAAATAATAGAATTGGGATGACCCAACTTATGCCACAAATGACCATTAAAAGGAATAGGCAGAATAACCAATATAAATAGAACGAAGAACGGAAAATGACCGGAGGAAAAAGACATCCCACTTTAAGCCCCTTCGATATCACCTGTCCTGCCACTTGATCCTGGACACGACAACCATCACGATCAAAATGAAGAGTACAACTATTTTCCACCAATTGACCAATAGAAATTAAATTGGCAGATAAATATGGAGAAACAAAACATTATTAAAGGAAGACCCCAAATTCCCAACCGCAGTGATATGAATAGTACTGCCATTGGCTATCTGGATATGTTGCTCCTTATCATACTTAAAAACATTATTTAGAGCTGTCTAACTGTCAGTTATGTGATTGGAAACCGCAAAGTTAACTAAAAATGAGATGTCACTACATTATGTTTACCTTGAAGGCCAAAGGCCAAGAGAGTAGAAATAATCATCTGTGAACGTGTTTCGAGATAAGAGTCGAAGAAAAACCCGAGGCACCCAGGTGATCAAAGATGCAGTTGCAAGATTGGATTGAACAATAGTATGAAAAGGAGGAGTTCATCTCGGAGGCCGCACACGACAGTCTTTGAGGAGATGACCCTCTTTATGGCAGTAGTTACAGAATTTCCTATTATAATGTTTTGCAATGTTGCCGAATTCTTTGTAACTGTAACACTATGGCGAAGATTTAGATTTCCCTTTACCTTATGCAGCACATGCCACATTAACCATCTCATTACTCATAGTTTCTTGACTGATGCAAGTTGAGAAGCAAGACACTGTTCTTCATACAAGAATTCCTCCAAGCAGACATACAAGGACTGTACAGAAATGCTTTCAAACTAAGGTCGCAGCTTTATTAAAAATTGATCCCGTTGGCTCTCAAAATGGACCACTTGCAATGATGCTAAGCAAGAACCTTGGACTACACCAACCCATAATACTCACTCCATAAGTTAATAAAACCTGAATAAAATTGTTCAATTGACATATTTCCTTGTCGATAATTTGCAATATCCAACTCTAACTAAAACTTTCGTGCAGAATTATCCGATAATAAATTCGTCAAAGATAATCCCACATCCCTTTAGCAATCGTCAACAAACGAAGATTATTGACCATATATGGTTCAATAGAACTTTGCAGCCAAGAAATAATTCTTGCATCTTTGTTCTATCATGAACTAAGCTCCTAGGGATCCGTAGGAGCTTTAGATGACCCATCCACATGGTTTCTCAATTCTTTACCTTTGACGAACATCTTGAACTGAAATTCCCATGTGGGGTAATTTTACCATTAAGACGAACACTTGAATTTTCTCTGGCCATGATAACTAAAATTATAATCTCAACAAGCAAATAGCCTACAAGTAATAGCAAATAACCACCAGCACAAACAAATAGCCCAATATGAGCACACAATGATCAACCCAAACAAGTAGCTAAAGAGGAGTCTATTAAAAACAAAAGGGCCAAATAACTGAATAACCAGTCGAAAATACTCACACCCGAGAGTGGACAGTGGACATAGTTCCAGAAGCAAGAACATGATTGTAGACAAAAAGAGAAGAAACCTTCGACAACCCAAATCACGAAGATTGTCCAGAGCCCAAGGACACAGATCGCCGAGTAGAGTTTTGATTTCTCCAGTCAAATGTCATAATCAAATTCGTCGGTAGTCCACAGGCTATTCCACTCACCAAATCCTTCGGCAACCCACAAGTTGACTCCGAATAGAATCGCTGGTCAGAAACTCTGGACAGAGAGGCAAGAAATCAGCAACCCAAGAACTAAAAGGTTAGTCTTTAACCTAAAAAAATAAATTCACAGGATCAAAATTTGATCCTCAATGACTCCAAATACTTAAAAATCAGGAAATTTTAGTTTGTAAGCTCTAATACCAGGTCAGTTTTGTATTTCCATTGATGCCACCATTGAGGTTTTATCATTCCTTTAAATAGAGAGATTTAGCCTCTAATTATGGTTATTCACAAGGTAAATGAGCTATACTAGGAAAAGCCTAATTTTATACAATCAAATAATATATTGTAGGAAGATCAATCAAATCTCATCAAATTGAATAATCCCATCTACATCAAGCTGAAAATAAGAAGAATGAGTACAAATACAACAACGTAACAATATTTCTTCTGTTATTTAATAAAGGGATAATTGCAGCAAAGGTCCCAAACCTTTCAAATTTTTGCACATTTTACCCTAACCTTTGATTTGTGCCAACAGAGGTCCCAAACCTTTCAAAATTTTGCAGCAAAGGTAGTGGTGTCAACGAGCCGAGTCGAGCCGGA
>CAIGRQ010099139.1:0-13816 GCA_903798375.1 Fraxinus sp. D2006-0159 | reverse complement strand
AAATAATTACGTTAAATTAACGAAAATATATTTTAATTTTTTTGTTGCAATTTTAATTAATTCATTAATTATTATTTTTTACTTTATTAAAATTTATTTTAAATGCAAATAATAAAAATATTAATCATATTAAGAATTATAAAAATAAAAATAATTAAAATTTATTGTATTAAAAAAATATATATAACACAAATGACACAATTACTCTTCATCAATTAGTTTGACAAATGAAAAAAAAGGGGTGAATTTGAATTTGAACCAAAATGGTGCAAAATTTGGTGCCACATTTGAAAACTTTTGCACCAAAATTTGGTGCATTTTAGTGTTTTGGTGCTAGCTTTGGAGATGCCCTAAAGCTCTCATAGGGTGGAGACATTCTCTAAGCCTATATTTGACTTCCATTTTTTTAAAAACTTATTTTCAATCACATATTTTTCAATAAAATAATTTTACATGTAAATCAAAAATTTTCTTTCTTTCTTAATCAAACATTTTGAAAAAAAAAAATGACTATTTCAATCTACATTTTCTTACCAAACTGGGGAGAAACATAGACTAAATATTTCAATTTAATTTAATTAAAATAGGGTTTCATCCATCTTTTCAATAAAATTTTACTTTTAGACAACAAATTTAATGATTACTATCTATAAAGATTACTGTTGCAANAAAATTTTCTTTCTTTCTTAATCAAACATTTTGAAAAAAAAAAATGACTATTTCAATCTACATTTTCTTACCAAACTGGGGAGAAACATAGACTAAATATTTCAATTTAATTTAATTAAAATAGGGTTTCATCCATCTTTTCAATAAAATTTTACTTTTAGACAACAAATTTAATGATTACTATCTATAAAGATTACTGTTGCAATGAAATTGAAAAGATTGGGAATTAAACAAATTTAAGATTAAATCAAGTTCTTATGTGTACTGAAAGTTGGGAACTACTGATGTAATTTATAATAATTTTTGTTTTTATCTATATTATGATTAAATTTATTGACTAGTTGTCAAAAACTTCATTTAATAAATAAACTAAATAATTTAGGTTACACGATGGAGAATTTGCATTACTTATATGGCCAATTTCAACCCACATAAACATTATCGCATTACAATTCATTTGGAAACTTAGAAGTGAGATTTGAAATATTATGCCACTGTTTGATACCTATTATATTTCTCATTTTTCTATCTCTTTCTCTATTTTAACCACACTTTCTAATATTTTATCAATAAAATAATATTACACATAAACCCAAAAATTCTCCTTACTTTTTTACTACACATTCTTCTATCAATCATCATTTCAGAATTTATTCTTTCCCCAAAATAGGTGTCAAATACAAGCTACATTAAAATGTCCATTTGAAACTACTGTTAATTTACAGCTAAGGTTTGTTTCTTGGAAACTGGTGTCACAATCAACGCATAAACCAAAAACCAGGGGCCATTCCTTGACTTACCTAGAGATATAAAATAATTTAGAAAAAATTACAGCTGCGATCTCAAACTTTTCATTTAATTACATCTTATGCCCTAACCTATCATTTCGTCGTAGCAGAAAAACAAATGGACAAATTGATCAAAAGTCAACAAGATAAGTAATCCCTACCTTATCCTCGCTGATTGGGATGCTAGAGAACCTTGAATACATATCACGTGCCAAGGAATGCCTAAAGGCCGACTTCGGTGAGCTCCATAGAGGGAGATGTTCGAACTTTACGCCTTCAACCTCCTGAAATCATTCCTGATGTCATTGTTCGAATTAAAACAAACTTCCCCTACTTCCAAATGACTTATGCCATCATAGTCGTTTTCAATCATCTTCCACAGCCTCTCCTGGCATCCAATTTTGCTTATCGTATTCATTACCATGATGGCTGCATGGCTTTTTCGTAATTCCTACTCGACAAGACGCTCATAATTTTTGGCATATTGATTATCGGCAAGGTGGTGTATGTTGTCCTGTTTTTTACTCGCGCCACCACCAATATTCGATAAGGCTAGCGATAATTTGTCGAAGTCTCCTAGTGGTCCTTGAATTTGAAATATGAAATAGTTTTTTCTATTTCGATTATTCATTATTCATTTTTCTATTCCACTCATTGTTTCGCTTTCAGTGATGGCAGCGGCAATGGTAGCAATAATGAAAAGTTTGGGACTGTAGTTGCAATTTTCTCAATAATTTCTCCCATATTTTCTTATGTGTGGCATCCATATATTAAAAACATCATATATATATAGGATGAGCCGAGCTGTTCACAAGGCAAATAGAGCCAAATCTGATAAAAGTCCCGAACATTGGCAGCGGTAGATCAAAAGGGATGATTATTCACTTAACCTAATGCTAACTTAGTTTATTATATTTTTTCCAATAGCCTTGCTAGGAAAATTATATTCGCACCACAATTTTTATTTCTTATACCACATTTTAATTGTACTTAATGTTCTTAATTTATACTTATTATAATACTTACGTGTCTAACGATTTTTCATATCATTCTTATTCTCAAACTTTTCATTAGTTAATACAATTTATGTTTGATAATAATCTGTGTACTGAAAGTTGGGAACTACTGATGTAAACTAGCTAGCTCTTTTTTTTTGGAAATTAAAATCAATTTTGAATAAATTTGAATAAAAAATAATAAAATATGTGGTTGAAAAGTTGTGAGTTTCTTAAAATACGTGATTAAAATTAATTGTTGACTTTAACATAAATTAAAATCCAGATATTAATCCTTATAAAACAAGGGCTAAATCATTTTTACAAGTAAGAAGATCGGAGTTTTTGAAAACAAAGTCGAATTTGATTTAGTTAAAAAAAAAATTAGGGTTTTAATAAATTTATGATTGAAAATTTAGTAAAAATTATTAATTTCTTTACATGTGATTAAATGAATTATTAATTTTGATCTATGCTCATTATAACACTTACGTCTCTAACGCTTTTTATGTTATTTTTATCGTCAAACTTTTCATTAGTTAACACATTTTATATTTGTTAACAATTTTATATCAAAAATTCCGTTGAAATAATGTAAAACAACTTATTTTTCATCATATTTTAAAAATAAATAAATAAAAAAGTGTGAAAAATATTTTTCCTTCATTTCAAAGTATGAAAATAAGATATTTTGATATAAATTATGAAAGACGAGCCATACTAATTAATAGAAGGCTGAAGATAAAAACTCAACGAAAAAAATGTTAATAAAAAAATCGTTATAATGAACAAAGATTGAAAAATTTAATTATTAATTGTGGTGTATTAAATAAAATTTGTATATATTGACAATATAACCACCCTTATGTTAGCATTTATATGTCAACTTGAGCTATTTATTGGATTGACATTAATCTGATTTAATTAAATCGTATATTTTACGTATTTGAAGTCTTGTACATTTTTGTGTCTACACGTTTGATGGACTTTTTCCCGAATTTATTACATTGTTTGTCTTCTACCAAATGACCGAGATTTTGAAACCTCTCTAGTGAAAATTCTTGAGGAATAAGGACTAACCTTTTGGACTAGGCATTTGAATATGGAATTATGGAATGTTCTCTTCTTACTTAAATTTCGTGAAATGTATCTATTACGTTGGTAATTTTTTTTTTTAAATTAAAGTTATGGATTTCTTAAAATATGTGATTAAAATTAACTATTGACTTTACAGGTAAGAAGATCGGAGTTTTTGAAAACAAAGTCTAATTTGATTTAGTTAAAAAATAAATTTCAATAAAAAATTATGAATGAAAAGTTAGTAAAAAAATATTAATTTCTTTATGTGTGATTGAATTAATTATTAATTTTGAATTAAATTTTTATTAATTTTTAAGTTGAAGCAAATATGGCAAAAAGTTAAGTCAGTGAAGTCCTTGACGGCCCTGGCCTTGGTTGGGCGAAGTGACGTATGATTCGTGGCAAAGACACGGTCAATTTGGGTTCTTGAAATTGTATCTTGATGAACACTTTGTCCTTGTACTTTTCTTGCACTGAATTTCGTCGTTAATATATATCCGATTTTTCAAGATTACTGAGAGACAAGCAAATGAAGATCCCATACATGCAGACGTTTTGTCTGATTTTCATCTTCTTCCCAACTGTAATATCAGCAGCAGATGTCTTTCCAGGCTCAACCCTGCATGCATCAAACCCAAAAAATTCATGGGATTCTCCGAATGGAACGTTCTCACTTTCCTTCATACAAGAAGCTGAAAACATCTACTTTGCTGCCATAATCTACAACGGAATTCCCGTTTGGAAAGCTGGTGGAGATACAGATGGCGCTGTAAATTCCTCCGCCGCCCTTCGCTTCCTTGCCGACGGTAACCTCCAGCTCGTCTACACCTCGACAGGTTTGTTGAAGAATTTTGGGCGCCATGTAAATTTGTATTTTCTCTGTTCTATTTGCCTTTTCTATTTCACTGCATTTAACAGCCTGTCGTCTTGTTTTTTTTATCTTCAAGGTTTTCTGGTCTGGCAGTCGAATACTGCTGGACGGGGCATCTCCGTGGGTGCCCTTGATAATTCTGGCAACTTCATTCTCAGTAATGGAAGTGGTCCAGTATGGACTACCTTTGATAATCCCACTGATACAATTCTCCCAGGGCAAAACATTACTGTCAACCAAGTTTTGCGATCTGGATTGTATTCGTTTCGCCTATTAAGGTCTGGAAATATGACTCTTCGATGGAATGATACGATTATCTATTATTCCTCTTTTGGGATTAACGGTTCATTAGCTAACTCGAGCTTGACTTCTCCAAGCATAGGTCTTCAACAATCAGTTGGGCTCTTTTCACTTTTTGACCCAACGCTTTCAACTCCATTGGTTATGGCTCGTAGCAGTGATTATGGTGAGGTTATTAATGATTCTATTCGGTTCGTGAAGTTGGAGAGTGATGGGAATTTGAGAACTTATAGTTCTGCGAGGAATAGTGGAAGTGGAAACAAAATTGTGAGATGGACTGCTGTTAGTGACCAGTGTCAAGTTTTTGGTTATTGTGGGAATATGGGAATTTGCAGCTATGATGATGACTTCAATCCGGTGTGTGGATGCCCATCGGAGAATTTTGATCCGATTGATCCAAAGGATCCTAGGAAGGGTTGTAAGAGAAAAGTGGAAATTGCGAATTGTTCGGTTCAAGCATTGTTGTGGTTGAATCGTTCTACATTGTTAACATACCCTCCTGAGACGAGTTCGCAGGTTTACACGGTAAGTGTCACAGCGTGCAGGTCTGTGTGTCTCTCTAATAATTTGTGTATGGGTTCAACTTCCTTAGCAGATGGGACAGGAGTTTGTTATTTTAAACTATCAGAATTTATTAGTGGATATCAATCGCCAACGCTTACTAGCATGTCTTATGTCAAGGTTTGTGAGCCAGTTATGCCGAATCTTCCTCGCTCTTCCAGAGAAGTTCACAAGAATTGTGATGCATTGAAAATTTCTGTTATAGTTTTAGGCTGCGGTATGATACCGGTTATTTCAGCATGTGTGTTTTGGGTTTTTTTTTGTAGTCGAAAACCTAAATTCCATGGTTTGCCTACCTGGGATTCACTCTCTGAATATGCTTCTGCTCTTCCGGTTCACTTCTCGTACAAGGAGCTCCAACAGGCTACAAAGGGGTTCAAGGAAAAGCTCGGAGGAGGAGGATTTGGCGCTGTTTATCTTGGGGTCCTCACGAATAAAACTTTGGCAGCAGTGAAGCAACTTGAGGGGATCGAGCAGGTTGAAAAGCAGTTTAGAATGGAGGTTGTGACAATTAGTAGTACTCACCATTTAAATTTGGTAAGACTGTTAGGATTCTGCAGCGAAGGACGTCATAGGTTATTGGTATACGAGTTCATGAAAAATGGTTCTCTGGATAAGTTCCTCTTTACTTCGGACGAGCAGTCATCTAAGGAAGTTCTAACTTGGGGATATCGTTATAATATTGCACTTGGGACTGCAAAAGGGATTACCTACCTTCACGAGGAATGTCGTGACTGTATTGTTCATTCTGATATAAAACCCGAGAATATTCTATTAGATGAAAATTATAATGCTAGGATCTCGGATTTTGGCTTAGCACGACTCGTAAACACAAATGGCCCGAGACACCGGTCGATAATGTCCGTGAGGGGGACGAGAGGGTACTTACCCCCAGAATGGCTGGCAAATCTTCCAGTCACTACAAAAGCTGATGTTTATAGTTACGGAATGGTGTTGTTAGAAATCATTAGTGGCAGAAGGAATTTTGAAGTTTCGACCGAGACTAATCATAGAAGGCTTTCATTGTGGGCATATGAAGAGTTTGAGAAGGGCAATATTGAGTCAATTCTTGATAAAAGGCTTCTTAGACACGAGATCGACACAGAGCAAGTCATAAGAGCGATTCGAGTTAGCTTTTGGTGCATCCAAGAGCAACCACCTCTTAGACCTACTATGGGAAAAGTTGTGCAGATGCTCGAAGGGATTTCTGAGATACCTACACCACCCAAATCTACGGCCATGAACCTGACTACTGCTGGTGCTCAGTTTCAGGTTTTCCCAATGGTGTCATCATTGCAAACTGTGTTGAATTTGTCTGTTTCTTCATCTCATACAACAGAAAATTCATCTTTGATTTCAGAACAAAATTCTGAAGGGGAAACTTCCACTCTCTCACAGGAAGAGGCTTCACAAACATGATTTTGTCGTTTTTGTCGAAAAACAAAATGAAAATAAGCAGTTTTTTTCAATGCGGGATGGAAATAGCTCAGCATTATTGGGAAACAAAAGAAGTTTTGTTAGCACTCTACTGCCAATTGGAACAAACTTCGAGCTCGAGGTAATTTTTCTGCAGCAACTGTTTTTGAATGAAATATACTGATTCAGTTCATCTACTCCATCTAGTTTGTGTCCTTCTAGCGGAGAGATTTATTTGCATCTAAAAGCCGGATGGAAATTCAGAAACTCAAGCTACAGATGTTCCCATTTTATGTAGTACTTTGTAGAATCCTATAGGGAAATTTGTGGTCTTTCAGAAAATTTTCCATGGAATTTGGTAATAATATTAGACTTTGTAATCACTTATTTTCTTTGCTAAGTACTTCATGATTGTTGTTGCTAGTATTATATAGCCATTTGGTAATTTCAGTAAAGATTATTCTTGTTTGCTGTCCAGAAAATCAACTGATTTGATTGGAAATGATGTGATTGCCTTGGATCTTGCACCAGTCACAACAATAAATTGAACGAAGTGACTTAAAATGATTCAGTTTTCAAATTTATTAACAAGACTGTCTTCTATTGTTTATACACCCAGGGCTGGATTCAGACCATTTGTCTTGTGGGGTCAAAAATGAGAATTAAAAAAAAAAAAAAACTACCTAGGTTTTAATTAAAAAGAAATAAAACTCAAAAAACTAATAATTTGTGGGGTCAAATGACCCCATGTGGGTTCGCCCCTATATACACCCCATCATATCACTAGGTCGTGGAAGTTGTTATAGGTAGCCTTTGGAGCTTTAGGTATAGTTTCTAGATTCATGCGTCAGTCGGCTTAAGACGTGGCAAGACAAAGAATATACTATAACGACACTTCAAATAAACCTTGAACTTGCGTACATGGTAGATCTAGTGGAACGATGGACACCAAGATGCAACATGAGATTAAGGGTGCTTTGTAGAAGAATTGAAGACCATTTTCCGGGACTCGTGCCCTCATATATTTGAGATGAAGTATGAGGACTCTATCATACCATCAAAAGTACACTCGGCCAGAGGTTTAAACAATAAAGTATTAGATCATACTAGACATTGTAATTTACAGTCATTAGTAAACCACAAGTTACATATTGGAATGGCAAGCAATCTAACTAGTTGAAACTAACGACAAAGGCTCACGAAAGCAATAGGACACGCAAACATCAACAGATAACGGTGAGTTGAAGAACAATGAAGAGATTGATATTTTTTTCTTCTTTTTCATTCTTACACGAGTTCTGATAATTCTTGAAATCACAAAGTTAATGTTTACAAACTAATATGACATACATCTGTATGAGAAATAACTCAAAGACAGAGAATAACCAAGTTATTTGCAGCTAGTCGCTATCTATCAAGCCCGAAATGGAAAATACGGGGTACTTTTAAAATTGGTATGCTCAAACCCTCTAATTTCCACTTTGAATTTTCAACAATTGCATATTTTCACAAAGTCCTTTGAATTGTAAAAGACAAAAATGCCCTTAATTAAACAATACAATTACAAAATATCATTTTCATTTAAAAGACAATACTACCCTTTTAGTTAACAAGTAAAAATCAAACACTTTCCACATAAAATTTCAAAATCAGCTAACTTTTCTTACCGTTTATTCTAACACAGTTAAAAACTCTATCATTTTCTATTTGTTTCAACCTCAAAATCTCATAAATTGATCAAATACTGAAAAATAAATATTTTTTACTTAATTTCGAATAGGTAAGTATAGCATGCTTAATTCCGTTTTCGTTAAATTAGTATACATTTTTAATCGATAAATCATATTTTTGACATAGGCTGTCTTCTGATGTTTATACACCCAGGGGCGGACTCACAACATTTGTCTTGTGGAGTAAAAAAATGAGAATTCTAAAAAAAAAATAAAAAAAATCCTGCCAAGGTGTTAGGTAAAAGGAAAAAAAACTCAAAAAAATAATAATTTGTGGGGTCAAATGACCCCACATGACCCCATGTAGGTTCGTCCCTGTATACACCCCATTCATATCACTGGGTCGTGGAAGTTGTTATAGGTAGCCTTTTGAGCTTTAGGTATAGTTTCTAGATTCGTGCGTCAATCGGCTTAAGACGTGGCAAGACAAAGAATATACTATAACGACACTTCAAATAAACCTTGAACTTGCGTACAAAGCAGATCTAGTGGAACGATGTAAGAATGAGGGACACCAAGATGCAGCATGAGATTAAGGGTGCTTTGTAGAAGAATTGAAGACCATTTTCCGGGACTCGTGCCCCCATATATTTGAGAAGAAGTACGAGGACTCTATCATACCATCAAAAGTACACTCGGCCAGAGGTTTAAACAATAAAGTATTAGATCATACTAGACATTATAATTTGCATGTCATCAGTTAACCACAAGTTACATATTGGAATGGCAAGCAATCTAACTAGTTGAAACTAACGACAAAGGCTCACGAAAGCAATAGGACACGCAAACATCAACAAATAACTGTGAGTTGAAGAACAATGAAGAGATTGAGATTTTTTTTCTTCTTTTTCATTCTTACACGAGTTCTGATAATTCTTGAAATCACAAAATTAATGTTTACAAACCAATATGACATACATCTGTGTGAGAAATAACTCAAAGACGGAGAATAACCAAGTTATGTGCAGCTAGTCGCTATCTATCAAGCCTGAAATGGAAAATACGGGGTACTTTTAAAAATGGCATGGTCAAGCCCCTTAATTTCCACTTTGAATTTTCAACAATTGCATATTTTCACAAAGTCCTTTGAATTGTAAAAGACAAAAATGCCCTTAATTAAACAATACAATTACAAAAAATCATTTTCATCTAAAAGACAATACTACTTTTTTAGTTAACAAGCAAAAATCAAACACTTTCCACATAAAATTTCAAAATCAGCTAACTTTTCGTAACGTTTATTCTAACACAGTTAAAAACTCTCTCATTTTCCATCTGTTTCAACCTCAAAATCTCATAAATTGATCAAATATTGCAAAAGAAATTTTTTTTACTTAATTTCGAATAGGTAAGTATAGTATGTTTAATTCCATTTTCGTTAAATTAGCATACGTTTTTAATCTATAAATCATATTTTGACATAGATTAACATGTAGATAAATTTTTTTAAGTATAAAAGATTCATCGGTCGTAACGACCAACTGTTAATTGGCTGTTACAATCGTAACAACCGACTGTTAAGCTGCTTTTTTAAAATCTTTACAATCCAGTGGTTGGGCTGATTTCTCGACTATTTTTTATAATAAAAATTCTATTTCGTCATGCATATATGATTGTGATTCCAGATTGTTACTTTGGTGATTTCTAATTTGATTAAAAAAATCAATGTGTATGAAAATGATCGAGTGATATACATAGTGGTATTCCAATTTTCATAATAGCGAGCACATCATATGAGAAAATGTACCATGATTTACAAAACAAGCTGAAATTCGATCTATCTTAATATGATATGGAACTGAAATTTAAATTCTACGAGCATTCATCAATTTCGATTCCACCATGAAGGTTGCTTATGATGTTGAAGTGAATTATCTATTTGAATTGAACAACATGCGTACAACTCATCTTTGCGTGACTTTAGTGAGGAAGAATGTTACCAAAGGTGAACATGAAGATTCAGATAGAGGGGATCACAATGCTAATGATTTTTGGGACACAATGGAAATAGTTTGAGAGGATGATGTGATTTTTCCCGAGACAGTTGTTCCTCATTGTGATATCGCTGTTACAAACAGAATTCCGTCGGTAGTTCACGACATCGAGAATGATAATGAATTTACAAATGAGAATTTGATTGTTTTATCTCGTCAAAGACATGAGTGAGACGGGAGAGTAGAGGCTGGATCGAATGGACCGTCATCTAATTCTTCACGAGCGGTTCTTAATGATGAAATTTGTATATCGAGCAACTATTTGAAACAAAGAAAGATTTGTAGGAAGCTGCGCACCGAATTTCACTGAAATACAACTTTGAGTTCAAAGTGAAGAAATCGAACAAGTCATTATTGATGATTGTTTGCGTCGATGACAGTGAGCGACGAAGATGGACACGAATGAGTTTTTTTTAGTTCACAAGTATACACAGGAACATACTTGTGAAGTGGGAATTCTTCGAAATGATCACAGGCAAGTTCGAGCATGATTTATTGGTCGACAGATAATCTACAATTATCAGGACCTACATATGATCTACAGATCTTCGAATATCATTAATGATGTTTGTCGAGAGTGCGGAGTTGTCGTGAGCTACCAGAAGGCTTAGAAGATCAAAGAATGTGCGTTGGAGAATTTAATGAGCTCGGCTGAGGAGAGCTCTGATAAATTGGCCAATTATTGTCATAACATGGGTACAACTAATCTTGACTCTACGTTTTTTATTGAAAGGGAGGACGAGAATTGTTTTAAGTTTTTCTTTATGGCTCTTGGACAATGTATTCAGGAATTTCGAAATGCGATACGACCCCTAATTTTAGTTGATGGATAAGGGTGGGTGATTCATGGGCTTTTGCCAAAATATCAGTTTTATTCAAGTAAATTTTTTTAGGCCGTGTTTGGCACATTAAATTAAGCACATTGAAAAAAATTTAAAATCTAAAGACATGTATGTTCGTGTGATGTTTATCTAGTATACTATCGAGCGAAGCACCAAATATAGCTTTGGGTTACTTGGTAATTAGACGTAAAAGACTTTAATAGTGAAAGAAAAGAATTTTTTTTTTTAAGTCTTGTTTATCATAGCATGTCTATTCGTATACGCTACGAACATTCTTTTACTGAATTCATATATATACCTATGATCTTAAAAAGACTACTTATAAGTAAATAAATAGTTTTTATTAATTAAAAATTAAAATTAGTTCCAAAATAAGAATATTTTCTTAACGTTAATAAAAATTAATAAATTTTAAACATATTAGGATTACTTTAATAACTTCCTAGTTTTTTTTTATCGTCTTAGCCAAACATGCATTTCCAAGTATATATATAAGTTAATTGCAGCTGTTGAACTAAACTTTCCAAAAAAATCAACAACCAAACCTTCCACAACACCAACCCCCTATAATACTTCTCAATCCTTACATACAAAGGCCACACCCTTAAATCCATGGCTTCTGCAGAAGAAGACTTCAGCTTTCCGACCACCTATTCGCCACCACAATCCGTCGACTCACCGCCTTTGTGGCCGCACACAAATTCAGAAGCCTCGTGCAGAAAAAAACCCAAAAACATTGGTGAAAACAGTGGAAATATTCATGAAGAAAAATGCAGATTTCCTACGTCAAATAATACGAGCCACAATTCAAGAACCAACTTTACGACTGAAGATAGTGGTAATGATGAAGAGGAAAAAATGGACAGGTTGTGGGAAGATTTGAATGAGGAATTTACATCACCAACTTCTGATATGTCACCTGCAAGAGAGGTAAAAATAAGTCTTGTTAGAACCCTAAAGTTGTTGAAAGCCAAGAAAAAGCCAAGCATTGTAGTTTTTTTGAAGGTCATGAAGAGGGCTTTTGTGATGAATAATTTTCGCCATCAATCCATCAAGAAACGTGCATTATAATTTACATATAATTTAGCCCCCGTTCGGTCCACAATAAAATTATAATTCATTTTTCTCTCTCTTCTTATCAAGCACACATTTCAATAAAATAATATTATACATAAATTCGAAACATTTTCTTCCTTTAAATCACACATTCTTCAAAAAAATACTATTCCAAATATTATAATATCAAATAATGATAAATAATGAAGTTTTTTTCCCCCTGAAATTGGAGTGCAGTGTGGTCGAGTTCAAGGAGGCACCGATGACCTTACAATTTGGACATACACCAAAATAGGAGTGACCCTAAAAGAGATCATGAGTCGAAAAATAAATCGGAAGATAGCATGGCAAAGGCACACGAAATTTAAAGTGAAATTTTTCTTTTCAACTCTCATACTGGTTCAAATTATTTTTTGTTTCTTTCATTGAAAAAGATCATATTATATGCCTCAAATTTGAAAGTTTTGTAATTTTTACTTAATTCTTAAAAAACCTACCCATGTTGTACTTCGATTAAAAAAAGGTTTGATTTGAGATTTTCAAAATATAAATTTAATGTGATAATAAAAAGTCCCATATTATGTAACTACCCATGATTTTATTATTATTATTATGAAATTGTATGTACAGCCTTTTATGAGTGTAAAATTGTTAGGATCCGTTTGATTGTAATGGTGAAAAAAAAAATGAATTTTAGAGGAAAAAAATTTCGGGGAAATGTTAATCAAATGAGTTTGATTGATATAATTTTTCATCTGAAAAATTTTAAAATTTTGGATCTTTTTTTGTTCGTTAGGCTTTGTTTTACATGAAAATTGTCTATTAAAGTGATAATTTTTTCACAATTGGTTATAAAATTGCCAAAAAATAATTAAAAAAATCCTAAAAAATCATTTTTTTAAAATCAAAGTTTAGTGTTCGTTTGGCTTCGTTTTACTTTGAAAATTGTCCATTAAAGTAAAAAAAAAAAAAATTACAATTGATTATAAAATTTGTTCCAATTACTAAAAAAAAAAAAGGCAGGCTGGAAACCAAATTCTCACCAAAAAGGTGAGAATTGGTTTTCACCAAAAACATGGAAAGATGGGCGCGTAGCTGGAAACCAAGAAAATGATTAGACTAGAAATGTTACCAATCAAACATGCATTTTTTTGAAAAAGATGGAATTTAATTTCCAATTCCACAGAAAAAAGGAAGCATCAAACAGGGCCTTACTATTCTAGTAAAAGACTGCCATGCAACTGTATATGGAGGCAAGTATGTAAAATTTCATTTCAAAAATGTTTTTTATGAATTTTAATTACACGCGGTGTTGGTTGAATTGTTTATTTAATTAACCGGATTTTTATTCATAATTGACAAATATTACAACACTAAATTCATCTTGAAAATCTCACGCATTCAAATAGTACTGTAGAGTTTCACTGATTTCGTAGTAGGGAAAATTTGCTACTGGTACAGCATGAAGGGGCGGAGCCATGTTAGGCCCAGGATGGGCACAGGCCCACCCTCAA
>CAIGRQ010099129.1:0-10613 GCA_903798375.1 Fraxinus sp. D2006-0159 | reverse complement strand
CTCACTTCTTGGTCGGAAATTTGATCACAAAGGAAGGAATTTGATAACCACAATCCAAGAATCAACTTAGAGATGATATTCTTCCAAAATCAAGCCACACCCACATGTATTTTTTCCCTCTTGAATTTTATACCAATTTTGTGTACATTTTCTTTTTTCTTGTGGTAGAAGTTGTATAATAGAGTTGTAGGTTATGGGGAATTGAGTTTCAAATTCAATACTCAACTTCTCCCTCCAATAACACTCTCATATAATCCAGGTCGGGTCAGCCCACATGGGCAACTCATTTTCTTCAAACAGTAAGGCACACAGACAATACTTGCAATCCAAGAAGCTTCCAATGTGTTTGGAAGACTAAGGCATGGGAACTATTTGGATTCGGAGCTTGAGTCATTTAGTGATAGATGGAGGGATATTTTTTTAAGGTAATTTTTTTTCTATGTAGTAGAAAAAGTTTTAATCCCCTAATTCTGCCCATGAAATCGTCCCACTCCTTTTAAAGCCGTGTAAATCTCTCCGTTCATGATCGGAGCATTTGATATAAATTTTTAGTTAGATACTGATTTATTCGGCTAAAAATGTTGATAAAATTTTAAATCAAAGTTAAAAAATTATTTAATCACCCATTTAATAGGGTCCATAATTTTTATGAATTTTTCAACTCCACATTTTATCAAATTTTAACAGATCTACTAAATCTGATTTTTAGCAATACAAAACAAGGACTTAATAACTAAGAAAAGTAATGTATCCAAATGCATCTGAAAATCATTATTTTTTAAAAGGAGAATTATAGTTATGGTACCGAACTTTTCATTTAGTAGCAAACTTGATTCAAACATTTCATTTGTGCTATCTAGGGTACTAAACCTTTCCAAAATTCGCACCCAAGACCCCCATTAGTTGATTAGAATAGTGGAATTTGACCAAAGGTAAAAGGGAAAAATAATAACCTGTAGATAGTATAATTTGACAGCAAAATAATTAAATAAAAAGGAAAAAGAACATCCATGCTTCTTCCTCACATTCCCGCTCCCGCACTCCATCCCTACCCCATACCCAGCCAACACTTGTAGTTATCGCTATTCACTTAAATGTCCATAGCCACTGTTGACATCACCACCACCACAAACTTCTTCCTTCATAAAGTAAAACTTGCTTGCTCAAAATTTGCGATTAGAAATATCAATTTTACCCTTCAAAATCTACTGTTTGAATTTCAATCGAAGTCTGACAGTACCGCCTTGTAGTCACTAGCAATTAAGCCATGGAAATTGCTCTAATCTTTCTTCATTTTGTGATCTTAGCCATGGAATTGAAATAGGAATTATAGAAATTGGTTTGTGGGAATTTGAAAAATTGGTTTGTGGTAATTGAAATGGGAATTGCAATTTTTTCGAAAGATTTGGTACATGGGAATTCGCACATGGGAATTATTACGCAGAAATTAGTTTGTGGAATATTGGAGCTCAGCCCAAGTTCCAGAAGCTCAAATTACCAACTATCTTTCATCAAAGTAGAACCAATTGATGTAACTAATATTGGCGCTTTAATGTATAGATGAAAGTTGGTTACATGTACAAATAGGATACAGCTGTAATTGTTAGTTGATTAGTTAATTTACTGGTTAGTTAGTTAGCTTCATCCTTTTTGTATTTATATGACTGATTATATCATTCTATTCTCGAGTAATATGAATTCCTCTTTGATCTTCATTTCTCTCTCAATCTTCAACATGGTATCAGAGCGGGTTTTATTCATTTCCTGCTAATTCTGATTTTGATTTGATTCCATAGCCTATCAATAATATGGCTACGGGGAATTACAACTTCATCAGTTAGCAATTTCGCAAATGATGATGTATCAAATCCATATTTTCTTCATCATTCAGATAGCCCTAGCTTGGTGCTTGTTTCACAACCTTTAAGAGGATACAACTATGCATCTTGGAGTTGTACAATGGTCATAGCTTTGTCTGTGAAAAACAAACTAGGATTTGTTGATGGATCCATTGCAAAACCAGATGATTCTGAAAGTGTCTTAGTTCATGGATTCGCAACAACAACATGGTGATATCTTGGATTTTAAATTCAGTATCAAATGAGATTTTAGCAAGTGTGATGTATTCGGAGTCAGCCTATGACATCTGGATGGACCTTAGAGAAAGATATCAGCAGAAGAGTGATCCACGCATCTTCCAATTGAGGCGCGAACTCATGAACCTAACACAGGGATAAACATTTGTTAGCACTTGTTTTACTAAACTGAAAATGGTCTAGGAGGAGCTCAGTAATTACAGACCTTCATGTTCATGTGGTAAGTGCATCTGTGGAGGAAATAAGAAAATTGCTGAACATTACCGGATGGAGTATGTGATGTTTTTCCTCATGGGTTTACATGAGTCATTGGCCCAAATCAGAGGCTAGCTACTCTTAATAGATCCAATTCCTCCAATTAACAAGGTTTTTGCATTGATTGTGCAAGAGGAGAATCAAAGGAAGATTAATGTTGATACGTCTAGTGTCAATGAATCTATGGCATTTCATGTTAAAAATGAAATTAGGAGGCAGAATGCAAGACAATCATTCAAAGGATAGAAGAAGGAGAGGCCAACATGTACATGCTATGGATACACAGGTCATGATGTGAGCAAATGCTACAAACTTCATGGCTTTCTCCAAGGTATAAACAAAGACAAAAGGCTGGGGAACCAGCAATCAAGTTAATGTGCAGTCAATGGGTTGATCTCTAAGTAGGTGAATAAACAAGATCAAACACAGAATGAGGTTGGGAACTTTATGCGACTTTGAATCCTATCCAATATCAACAATTAGTGAGTATGTTGAACAATCATATCACTACCAAGACTAAGACACAACATGAAACTAGTTATGATCAAGTGACAGGTACTTGTTTTTCTATTTCTATCAATTTACGATTCAACTCACCTACACCTTGGGTAGTTGATTCAGGTGCCACAAGTCATGGGTGAGTACTGGTTATGATCAAATTAAAAAATGCTTTTAGTAGATTACGATATGTTCAGAATGCTTCCATTATCTTGCCTAATCATGAACAAATATATGTACAATATATTGGAAGTGTGAGATTGTCTCCAGACTTGATTCTTGAAGATGTTTTATTTGTACCTCAATTCAAGTTTAACCTCCTATCAGTGAGTTCCAAAAAGTCCTCAATAAGCATTATATTTTTTACTAATATATGTGTCATTCAAGTGCTGCCAACATTGAGGATGATTGGCAGGGGTAGAAGGCTTGAAGACCTCTATATCATTGATACGAATAGCCTTAATTCAGTGAAATGTAGTACAAATAATTCTAGCAATGTTTGTAACCATGTTCATTCATTGGTAAATAATGTAACAGATCATACTTGACATAATAGGCTTGGACATTTATCTTTCAAGAAGTTAGGTGTATTGAAAGATTTGTTGAAATTTGATAAAGCAAGAAATGACTCTTCTTTTCCATGTTCTATATGTCCCTTAGCCAAGCAACGAAGGCTTTAATTTGTCAACAATAATCACATGTCTACTGCTACATTTGATCTCATACATTGTGACATTTGTATACCCTATAATATACCCACACATGTTGGTCATAGATATTTTATAACCTTGGTTAATGATTTACAAGGTTTAAATGGATGTATTTAGGTAAACAAAAATCTGATATTGAGTTTATCATTCCCAAGTTTCTCACTCTCATTGAAACTCAATTTCAGAAAGGGATCAAGAGCGTTCGATCAAATAATGTACAAGAGCTTAAATTTAGAGATTATTTCAACAAGAAAGTGGTGGTGATCCATCAATTTTCTTGTATGGATAGAACACAACAGAATTCCGTGGTTGCGAGGAAACATCAACATTTACTCAATGTTTCTCGTGCCTTATTCTATTCACTTCTAGGGAGAGTGTATCCTCACTGCCACTTATCAAATCAATAGAACTCATTCGTCAGTATTGCAAAACAAAACTCCTTTTGTATGTCTTTACAATTTCCCAGCAAACTATGAAACTCTTAAGACTTTTGGTTGCCTATACTATGCTTCCACATTACCTTCCCACAGAAAAGAGTTTCAACCTAGAACAAAGGCATGTGTGTTCATTAGTTATCCTCCAAATATCAAGGGGCACAAGTTATTTGACATTGAGTCTAAATTGTTTCTTATCTCAAGAGACGTGTTTCATGAACACATTTTTCCCTTTCAATCTATTTCACAATCTGTTGATATTATTGATCTATTTTCTGATATAGTCTTACCAAAAACTTGTCATGACTTATCTTATGACCACTTACATGAAAATGATTCAAATGGCATCAATCATCCTAATATTCATACCAATATTCTTTCCTTCCCTTTTCATAGGACATAATACTATCCTCCTGAATCACCTCAACAATCAAACTCTATTCAACCTCTTTCACATATGCCTATAAGAGGCAATCGAATACATAAAGTTAGTTCTTATCTTAGGGACTTTTATTGCAATCTCATAGCCAACAATTCAGCACCCCTTTAAGAAAACGTTATATCATTTATTCAAGTCTTTATCCTATAAAACATTCTCTTCATCACATAACACCCTTCTTTTCAACATCTCATCCACATCTGAACCTCGATTTTATCATCAAGCAGTGCAATATGATCACTGGAAAAAGGCTATGAATGATGAATTGGCAGCTATGGAGGCTAACCACACTTGGACAAGTATAAAGCCCATTTGGTAACTAAAGGTTACACTCAACAAGAAGGATTGGATTATGTGGAAATCTTATCTCCAGCTACAAAGTTAGTCACAATCAAAACTCTTCTAGTTGTGACTGCTTTCAAGCAATGGGATCTTGTTCAACTTGATGTAAATAATGCATTTCTTAATGGGGACCTCTTTGAAGAAATTTACATGGACTTACCTCAGGGCTATCCTAAGCAGCATAATCGTGAACTGCATGGGGAGAAATTTGTATGCAAATTACACAAGTCCATTTATGGGCTCAAACAGGCATCTAGACAATGGTTTTCCAAGTTTTCTCAAGTCCTTCTAAGGCATGGTTTCAAGCAGTCTAAGTCAGACTATTCATTATTTTCGATGGGAAGTGATCATTTATTTATTGCTTTATTAGTTTATGTTGATGATATCATCATCACCGGATCAAACAAGAAAGTAATTGACTTATTAAAAGACTTCTTAAACAGTCAGTTTAAATTGAAAGATCTTAGGAAATCAAAATGTTTTCTTGGATTGGAGATACCAAGATCACAAAAGGGCATTTATTTGTCTCATAGGCATTACACTTTACAACTTCTTGAAGGTACTGGATTTTTGGCCTGCAAGCCAGCTTAGTTGCCAACAAATCCGAAGGCTCGTTTAAGTTCAAGTGAAGGAAAACCTCTTGATGATGCTTCTTTATATTGCAGATTGGTTGGTAGGTTGTTATATCTAACCATCTCTCGACAGACATTACTTTTGCAGTCCACAAGCTGAGCCAATTTGTTTCTCAACCTTGTCAGCCTCATTTAGATGTTGTTTATCATCTTCTCAGATACCTTAAGGCAGCTCCTGGTTAAAGCTTATTTTTTGATGCATATTCTTCATTTCAGATTCGAGCTTTCTCAAATGCAGATTGGGGATTTTATCCTGATTCAAGGCGATTAGTTACTGGTTTCTATGTCTTCATTGGAAATTCCTTGATCTCTTGAAATTCTAAGAAACAAGCTATTGTTTCTAGATCATCTTCAGAAGCTGAATACCGTACTTTATCTTCCTCTACTTGTGAAATTATTTGGATTCAGTAGCTCCTTCTTGATTTGCAGGTCAGAACACTTCTAGCTTTGATCTTCTGTGACAATCAAGCCACTATCCACACTGTTACTATTCCAGCTTTTCACGAACGAATGAAGCACATAGAAATTAATTGCCATTTTGTTCGAGGTAAAGTCAATGATGGGTTCATCAAACTTCTACCGATCCGAACCTAACACCAATTAGCCGATGTTTTCACCAAAGCATTACCATCATCTCTCCTTTTTCCTCTCATGTCCAAGATGTCTATTTTGAATTTGCGCGGTCCATCTTGAGGGAAAGTATTAGAGCTCAACCCAAGTTCTAGCTCAAGTTACCAGCTAGCTTTCATCAAAACGGAACCAACTGATGTAACTAATTTTGGCGCCTTTATGTATAGATGAAAGTTGGTTACATGTACAGATAGGATACAACTGTAATTGTTAGTTAATTAGCTGGTTAGTTAGTTAGCTTCACCCTTTTTGTATTTATATGACTACATGTATCATTCCATTCTTGAGTAATATGAATTCGTCGTTGATCTTCAATTCTCTCTCAATCTTCAATATGGAATTAAAATGATAAAATGGGCTTTCCATTTGCTCACTAATATGTGTTGAAACTGCACCATTACCTGATTTTATATAACTTGTGTTGGGTTGGTTGTGATATCAATTTTGAAGAAGGTACTGGTGGTGGGGATAGTGGAAGTGGAAGTGGAGATTGGGCTAATAATGGTTGAGATTCAGATGATTCTAAGTCTTCATTGGATGGTTTTAGACCAATTGGGAGGTTTTTCTAAACGGTTGGAGTTTTAGGGTTGCCGTCGATCCACAATTCTTATTCAAGGATTCTTACGGAGGAGTTTATGTGTTGGGCTGGTGGTTCCCGTTCAACTCTTTGCGTGTGTGTGCATATTGTAGGGATAAAGAGTCTTAGAAGATTATAGGGATGAAGAGTCCTAGTGCTATCGATCCACAGTTCTCGTGTGGTGTCGATGTTGGTTCTTGCGGTGGTGTCATCGTATTTTCAGGTGTGGTGTGGGATTGTGAAGAAGGTGAACATTGTTACATATTTTATTTTTTTCCTTTTTACAAAATTTTTTAAATTATTTTATATTAAAATTGTAACAATTTCACCCTTTTTAATTTGATCAAAATCGTATTTTTGGAGTCAACTAACTATTAAACTAACGGTTTTCATAGGACTTTAGGAGCGAGTTTTTAAATATTTGGTATCGGGGATGACATAAATGAAAGATTTGACTCATGTCTACTATTAAATGAAATGTTTAGTACCATGATTGCAAGTCTCCCCTTTTAATGTAAAACTAGTGTACGCACGTGCAATGCACGTGCTGCAGTTTAATTGGGTATTTAATAGCGCCAAGTGATTTTAAGGTATTTTTTCCACTATAAATAAGGTAATGTTTGTATAATTGTATGAATTGATTCTTTTGTCAGTTAATCTCTATTACAATGTAATGTTATAATGTATGTATGTTATGACATTAGAAAAAGAATTGCAAATTGATACAACTCATTCTCCATCAAAGGCACTCAAGATTACTTGTGTACATCAACACTATCTGCCTATTGATCATCGCAGGATGATATGCTTATTTACCAGAAACTATAATTTAAAGAGTTGAATTCTTGCTTCAACAACTGTAAAGGCATGGAAGAGATATCCTTAAATAGCTGATTAAAGATCCAGAAACAAAGTGTTGTCAAATAATAGGAAGAAGAAACATGAACCATTTGCAAAGGAGATTGGATAAAGATGCACTCAAATGAAAGAGAACATATAACATTCAACCTATCATGGGATGAGTAAGCATGGTACTGAGTGAGAAAATGAAAGTGTTGGGATGACATGAACAGAAATAAAAAAATCAGTACATAAGATAAATATAGAAAACCATGAGATGTAATTACTTATCTTCTGTCTATGAGTATAAGAACACGAAAGGATCAACAACAATTACACATTATTCTATTCCCAATTAATCAGTTATAGAATAAGACAGCTTGGAAATAAAAGGATATTATATGCATAAAAGTATCACATTTACTAACACTGATAGGCCTATCCTTTCCATCTAGTGGCAATACTTCTCTTGAAACTTGTCTCTCGGTAGAAAATAACGAATAATACATTTCAACTAGGGCAAATAGAGCAAAGATGGAATTGGAGGAGGGACAAAGAAGACTCCATGATCAGCCGGAAAATCTACATTATCAACAATTGGTAACCAAATTGAGAAAGAAAGCATTTGATCTTTGTGAAGCGGAACGTAGTTTCTTTTTCCAACAAGCCAAATGCAACTACATAGTGAAGAGTGACAAATGCACTAAATTTTTTCATGATATGGTGAAGCGGAATACTAGAAGGAATTTCATTGCCAAGGTACTAATGGAGGATGGGAATTTCACAACATCACAAGAGGAAGTTGCAAATGAGTTCACTAAATTCTATGTTTCTTTACTGGGAGAAAGCTGTCCAAATCTGCCTATTGAACAGATTTATATTAGAGAAGGTCCCTTAGTGACCTTGGAGCAAGGCATTACACTCACCCGAGAGGTATCATGTGCTGAAATTAAAGAGGCCCTTTTTGATATAGGTGATGACAAATCCCCCGAACCCGATGGTTATTCTTCTTGCTTCTTTAAAAAATCATGGGACATTATTGGATCAGATTTTATTGAAGCCACGAAGGAATTCTTTGCTACGGGATCTCTTCTCAAGCAAGTAAATCATACGGTAATTGCCTTAGTCCCCAAATCAAATCACTCTACATGTGTTGGAGATTATAGACCGATATCTTGTTGTAATGTTTTCTACAAAGTTGTTGCAAAGATACTTGCTTCTAGATTAAGGCCTATACTGGGAAATATAGTGGATCAAGCTCAATCCGCTTTTGTTGAGGGTAGAAGTATGATGGAAAACATTCACCTTTCACAAGAACTCATGAGACAATACAATCGCAAACGGGTGGCTCCTAGGTATTTACTAAAGGTGGACCTCCGCAAGGCTTATGATTCAGTGGATTGGAATTTCTTAAAGAAAATACTTGAGGGGTTATGTTTCCCACCAAAATTCATAGGGTGGATTATGGAATGCGTCACCACTACAACCTACTCCGTGGCATTAAATGGAGGCACACATGGTTTTTTCAAAGGGAGGAAAGGCTTAAGGCAAGGTGACCCGCTTTCTCCATTCTTATTTGTACTTTGCATTGAATATCTTTCTAGAATGCTCAAGGTAGCCACCTATGAGAATGATTTCAACTTCCATCCTAAATGTGTGCCGTTGAAAATTACTCACCTAGCTTTTGCGGATGATCTAATGCTTTTTGCTAGAGGAGATGTGCCTTCGGTAAAAATTTTGATGGAGTGTATGGAAAATTTTGGAAGTGTATCAGGCTTGAGAATGAATATTTTGAAATCTAGTCTATTTACAGCTGGTGTTCATGGCCAAGAACTTGATGAAATACAACAGCTCACCAATATTCCTAAGGGCACAATGCCCTTTAGATATCTTGGCATTCCACTAGCTACAGAGAGACTAAAAGTCAGTTGTTATGCCCCGTTTTTAGATAAAATTGCTACTTATATTAATGAGTAGACCAGATCTTCTTTATCCTATGCGGGGAGAGCGGAATTGATTAGAGCCGTGCTTCAAGGAGTTGAATGTTTTTGGCTCTCCTTGCTACCGATCCCTGCTACTATCATTTCAAGAATCTCTAGTCTTTGCCGAATCTTCCTTTGGGGTTCTAAGAAGGCTCTAGTTGCTTGGAAGGATATATGTATGCCGAAAAGTGAAGGTGGCTTGGGTTTTAGACACATGAAATCTTGGAATTCAGCACTGCTTGCAAAAGTGCTGTGGAACATCCACTTGAAAAAAGACACCTTGTGGGTTCGTTGGGTGCACCAATACTATCTTAAAGGGGCTGACATCTGGGAGATTCCTATGAGAAAAGTCCACTCGTCCCTCTTCAAAAGATTGCTTGGAATCAGGGACGAAATCAATCAGATTATTGGGCAGAATTTTACTGGCCAGCAAGGTGCAGACCGAACAGGACAGGTGTACGGTCAGATTCTGGGATTTAATGGGGACGTTTTTTGCATGAATAAGGCATATGATTTTTTCAGGCCTAGCGGAACAGTTAAGTGCTGGGCTAATGTGGTGTGGAACCACTTCACTACACCCAAGCATTCATTCACACTATGGTTGGGAGCTCAAGATAAATTACTCACCAAAGATAAACTACATTACCTGGACATAGACAGAAACTGCAGCCTCTGTGATTCTCACCAGGAGACTTGTGGTCACTTATTCTTTGAATGTGCCTTCTCTTCGGGTGTATGGAATAAAATCAGAGATTGGATTGGCATTACAAGAGCCATGACTACAATGGCTAGTGCACTAAAGTGGATGAAAAAGGAGGCAAGAGGTACTACTTGGCACAACAAAGTAAAGAAAATTGCTCTAGCTTGTACTGTTTATTACATATGGATGACAAGGAACCGTAAGGTGTTTGAGAATATGATACCCCACATTGATAGTGTCGTGAGACAAATCAAAACAAACGTATACAAAGTTATGTTCTCTTTGTATCCTAATGTTTTGATGTGCTACGAGTCGTTAGCAATAGGTAACTAGCATTTACATTTCATGTTTTGACATGTTTGACTACTTGGGTATGCCCATAGTTTTGTATTTCCATTACTAGAGTATTTTTGAGTTACCCGGGTATGCCTGGAGTACTTGTACACTGATTCGATCAATATAATTAATTATTTACCGA
>CAIGRQ010099111.1:0-12170 GCA_903798375.1 Fraxinus sp. D2006-0159 | reverse complement strand
AAGATGTGGAGTATTTTGTATTTTGTTGGAAAAATTAAGTTTTAATTATTGTTGAAGAAGTTAGTTCATTCCTTGGTGGAATTCGTGTCAAGGTGGAGATTGTTATAATTTGGGTGTGACCCGAATTCCTTTGTTGAAGTATTTGAAGTAATTGAAAAATTCTAATTGAAGTGCACGTTATGAAGAATTCAAGTTTGGAATACTATTGAAATCATATATCAAGCTATGAAGATCAAATTTCAATGATAATTAGAAATTTGACTTGAAGGAGGACTTTGGGTGATAAAAGACACTTTTTGGAGCATTAACCCGAGGGACGGGCGCCCAAGGAATGGCGCCACAATAAAATTATGGGCAGGAATGGAGCATTAATCCTTTGTTGAAGTATTTTGCAATGGAAGCAAATTATATTCTCAATTGTAACAAACTCTATAACTCTAATGAACAATTTTTATTGAAAACAAAGTCAAACGAACACCAAGAGATTTAAAATTTCAATATTTTTCAGGTGAAAAATTATACCAATCAAACACAATTAATTCACAATTCCCAATAAAACTAGTTCTAGACAATTTAATTCCCCGAAATTCATTTTCTTTCCACCGAATTTCATTCTTACAATCAAACGGACTCTTAATGTTTTTGACAAATTATTAGCTCTCTAGACATGGAATACTTGTGTTCTTATCCTCTAATTTGCAGCTAAGCCCGTATTTTGTACTCATAGATACAGACAAATATACATAACTAATAACTTAATGAGCAAAGGCTTAAAGAGAACTTCAATTCAACACATCTTTTGGCTGACAGTATTCAGATTCCAATTCATATTCCAATATGACAAAATGGGCAAACTGAATTGGTAAATTATCAACATGGTGGGGGGTGGGGGGAGGATTCCATAGCAAATAAAACTGTATAGAAAGGACATTTGAGTCGACATTTCACTTCATTTCCAACAAAAAAAAGTATATTTTTACACTAACGCGAAAAATTTAGCATGCTATATACTATACATGGAATTTTGGTTCCTCAATCTAAGATAATGTTGAACTTCTTGAATCATTTATGATTCAATAATTACTACTGCACTTTACAACAATATACCTGTTCATATACAGCTACAGGAAGATAAGCATCAGCCCACCAGTAAAAACTCGATCTTCCATGGACTTTCAGGGAAAAAATTTGTTAGTTTCATGGATATTGAGTAAAATGGTTTAGCTTATCTATCCAAAGACCCCACTTTGAATTGTGAGTTCGTGTCTTAAGCAGATACATAACAGGATCTCAGTCCCCGGGGACAAAGGTTTCAGAAAAAACATCCGCGAATCTTGCTTCCTCTAAGATTATTGGAAGAGAATAGCTTGCATTTATGGATGCCTCTTCCCATTCGTAATTTCGACTCTGAATCTGTTCCAGAATTATAATCCAGTCTTACAAGCATGAAGATGAAGTGGAGCATGATAGAAAATGCAAGTACTCTCTTCTGAAATCCAAATATTTACAGTAGCAACCAAAGAAAAATTCACTCACCATATTCCTAAGCAGTTCCAGTTATCAGTCTCTCTCTTTGATCTAATTTCTTAACTTTGAAAATACCAATCAAAACTTGGAATCCAAAAAACGCACAGAAGGTGTATGCGATCACAGCAGGTGTCTGCAAACAGGAACAAGCCTTTAAGTGAAACATGAAGAATAGACCACAATGAACAATTGAATTGACAAAATGTGCAATAAATGGAAGACTAACCCGGATGGAGTTGAGGTATAAAATCGTTGCAAGGTTAACTAAGCTTCCAGCAGCAACTGCCTGTTAATTTTTGGTATAACGGTGAAGGAAAAGTGAAGTCACTAAGCTGTGAATTATGGTGTGGTAAAAAATAATAGAAATTTTATATTTGGACAATAATGTTCCACAATACAGAACTCCTAAAAACTTCCTATAGCATAAAAGTTACAAATAATTTCCCTATGAAAGACCAGCCATAGAAACACCTTAATTTTGTAAGGAATAGAAGATTTCCAGATGATCTTGAATAGAGACATAGATCGGTTAGCTTGGCAAATGTACAGAATTATGGAAGAATGACTTGCAAGAAGAGTCCAAGAAATTCAGCATCCACGACCTTCGTCAATTTCAGAAGGTTTCAGATAAACATTCTCAAGAATAGTCAATAAAGAGGATAAATATAAAATCTAACTATCTCTAAAGTTGTGTCGAATTGAAGGGATGGTACTTGAAGATGAGGAATACAAGCAGTTGGTATGCAATAGTCCAAGTAATTACAAAACCAACTTGATATTAATTTCCAGATAGGCATGGACAAGGCTTTGTTGGGTCGAGTTGTAACTCGATATGAAGCTAACTTACACTTCCAACTGTACTTTGAACAGCTGCAACACGTTGAAAAGCTCTCTCGGACTCCAAAGCCCGTACACGAAGCTTCAAATCACCTTGCTCCTATAAACAAGGCATGATAAAGATCAGTTTAAATTCACGACTTGTAAATCTTGGAAATTGTTAAGTATCAAAACTAACATGTTACTTACCAATCGCTGGATAATTTCAGCAAGCTTTTCAACTCTATCAGCCTGCCTAAATAAATTATAAAATGCACGGGATTGTCTATCCCATCTCTTCCGGAAGTCCTGATTATGAGCAAGACTAAGTATCAATAAAACTTGTCTCATCATATCTTGTGGTAATCTATTAGGTCATTAGAAAGTCCAGAGAATTTACCTTTACAACAACTTCAAAACCAGCTTCACGAAACTTCAACAATTCTAGAGCATAGCTGCATTATATTGTACATGAAGTAAACGTTAGCAAAACAAAGATCAAAAAGCCTTCAAATTCAATACTTTACTAATTGTATCGGACACTGTGATGTTTAAAAATACACATACGGTTTAGCAATTTCAGTAATATCAAATCGAGGATCGAGGCCCTTCCCAATGCCATCTAACACTGTCAAGATAAATCTGGGTTAAAGACCAGTACTAGCAACAGATGGCAACAAAGTAGATAAAGTATGATACCTGAAAATGCCCTAACAACAAAAGTGAAAGTAGCAGGAAAGCGGAAGGGTTGATCTGCTGCAATGGCTAACAAATCTTCACCTGTTACAAGGATACAACATCGATAAGCTGAAATTCCTTTTTTATTCGTATTTTCTTCTAAGCAAAGACAGATTAAAAAGTAGGCTGATTGCTTTTCATCATATATCATGGATAGACGAGAGAGACTAACAGTATGACTAAATGAAACAAGAAGAAAGATAAACTAATTAAAGACCAAAAACTCAAACACAGACATGAAAGACTTTATCAAACAGAGGTTAAATGCAAAAGTCTATTAATAGATTAACAGAATGAAGAAAGTCCATTTTCTACTTCAGTTGAGAATATAGTACCAATTGCAGCTAAACGTTGCTTCTTTTTCTCTGTTATTTCCTCCTTGCTTAATGGTTTCTTGAATCCAAGTTCTGCTTTTGCCATCTCTCTTTCTCTTCTTTGGGCAGCAAGACGCTCCTCAAAGCTGTGTCATTTCAATATTACCATCAGTGCGTGCATGAAATTTTGTACAAGACTGAGAAAAATTTGCAACCTGTATTTTTTTCTTGCTCAATATATAAAAATTCAAATGTATTTGATTCCAATTCCATACAGATAGAATACTGAAATTTTACAACTTCAGGAGAGCATTCAGAAATGTAAAAATCAAAACCTATTTCCACAAAATGTGAGGTTCTTAAAAGTTGAAAGAGATCACTTAGGAAAAGCATTCAACGTGACCTAATTTCATCATGTTATCAATGTTAATATTATTAACAAAGCTCTACTCATAAGGAGGAGCTCACTTATCAGAATCAGGGTTATCTCATAGAACCATCAATTGGAATATAACGAAAAGTTCCCTCAAGATGAGCAAGGGTTAAAGCAAAACTCAACTGAAGATGTATTCCAATGAACTTTTCAATAAACCATAAATATGAATATCTAAGAAACTCNCAATTGGAATATAACGAAAAGTTCCCTCAAGATGAGCAAGGGTTAAAGCAAAACTCAACTGAAGATGTATTCCAATGAACTTTTCAATAAACCATAAATATGAATATCTAAGAAACTCTGAATCACAAGTTATCTGCATATTCATAGCCATCAAAAGTGACATTCTGATTTTGTAGATAATGTACCCTTATAAGTTATAACCACCCATTTAAAGAGTGTAGGGACACTACATATTTGAAAAATGTAATAACAGAGAACCAAAGACTTCAAAAATGATGAATGACAAGCTAAATTGGATGGCTACATTGGTGACCTACAAAAGCTCAGTTTGACGTAAAGCTAACTATATCATATCACCACCTCTTTTCTATCTGGTTTGATTCATTCACCCCATCATAAACCTTACCCGACTCAGTTTAAGATTTTTTTTTTTTTTTTTTTGGCATAGATGCACTCATTATTCAGCCAAAATTTTAAATTGTCTTTAACAACACATGATAATACGGTCAATGATGCATTCAACTTTTTAATTGGATATGAGTCACATTAGTTCAATAATTGAAAACAGGGTAGGATATTTGTCTTGTAATGGCAGATCAAGCGAGCAAACACGAGTGGATGCATATAATGAAAAATAATTAGGGGGAGTTAAAAGTCAGGCATGACCCACTTTCATTCACTTCCATTAATTGCTACAAAAAATGCATGGGAACAGATGATAAACTCATTTTTAATATGCTGTCTGTTCTTAGTCCCCCCAATTTGTTAGAAAATCAGAATCAATAATATTTGCCTCTAACGAATTTGCAAAAGAAGAAATGAAGATGAAAGAGAATGTCAACTGTTGACCCAAGAAGAACCTGTTTAGGAAAAACTGTGCAGTTCGTCGGACAGCAGTCATATCTCCAGTAGGAACCAGAACACCCATCTGGACCATTGCTTGAAGGACCTGCAGTAGATATAAACTTTTTCTTAGTTAAAACATAATATTGATATAGCTGAAACTTCACAAAATTCAGACATGACAGAGAGCTAAATATTGAGAAACTATCACCTTATTCCATAAAATGTTTCTAGCAAGCCTTCTCTAATGTTAGAACTTATTCTGCAACAAGTAAAGGTCGAGATTTTATTTGCATAAAAGCTACATATGTCTAAAAGAAGAGACTCCAAGAGAAGAGATGTTCTTCGACATAAGGAAGAAGTGAATCAAATTGCACCTCCCCATCATTCCAAAGTCATAAAAGATCAATCTTCCACCATTAACATCATCCACGGCAATATTTCCAGGATGCTGCAAATAATGACATATTATTATCAATATCAACATGGACATAAAGCACATAATTCAGGCATTATTCAAATGTAAGCTTTACGATAAAATGAGAGATAATTAATCAAAATATGTGATCAAAGATTCAGGGAGATAAAAAGTCCCCTGCAGTTTCCTTGAGCCTTGGGGGCAAATTTCCAATTAACAGTACAATTTCTATTTAAGCTTTTCCTCTCATTTCATATCTGTTCTAACTAAACATGACAGTATGAACGTATCTTTCTTCAGATAATTTAATCCTTTTTCTCAACTTCATGTATAGTAAGCAAATCTAGGATAACGTACTGGATCAGCATGGAAAAAGCCATGTGATAGAATCTGCTCCAGGTAAGATTCAACAGCATACCGGCCCAACCTAATGAGAATCATATAGGCAACTGGAAATGTAATTTCTATTTTCCAAACTCAGAAGCGTAAGAATGTTCACTTCATGTGGTTCGTATATATTGGCTGATACCTCTTGCGATCCACACCCAACTGATCTAGAGCTTGTATGCGGTTTATTTTGATCCCAGGGACATATTCCATTGTCAGAACCTACAGAAAGTGAAAAGGGATAGTCATACGAAAAATTAACACAGAAAAAATACTCATCATTCAAACTTTCATGATCTCTGATAGTTAAACCTGTGGTGTCGTGTATTCCCAATATATTGTTGGGACTTTAACATAATCCATGTCTTTGAAGTTATCTGCAAATTTCTCTGCATTGGCAGCTTCCTTTGTGTAGTCAATCTCCTGAAGATTGTTGAATCTCTTATTAATATATAACAATAGTCCTCTAGAACAATTAAGTGTAGGCTTTGCACTTCTTAAATTTTAATTAAGGTGGTCAAATATACTTTTTATCCACACATTTTGTAGGACCCACAACTTAGTACCCACTTATTATTCACAAATTTAGAAGGAGACATTGCTTATAATCACTTAAAAGTATTACCAAACAAGCACTAAAGCTACTCAAGGCACCCATAAAAATCATTTCTTTGATCTATTATCTACGTACCCATGTATTTTTGTCAACTCAAAGTGCAATCTCCACTTAATTTCTATATTTATGAATCACAAGAATTGTTACAATTGTCATAAAACTGAATTTGATACCAACTTATTACCTGATACAAGACACTTGAGCACTCATCATAGATAGCGACCCAATCTCTTTTTGCACCATCTGATTTTGGATCGACCTTCTGAAGATATTCAGCTATCACCTGAAGAGATCAAAGGATCAAAATAGAAATGTGTCATGATATCCAATCTATTTCATGACAAGCGAAAGAATCCTGCAAAATATATTTACAAAACTAGTGAAAGTGACGTAGGAGATGTTGCGCAAACTTAAGATTACTCACAGTTTTCTATTCACAATCACAATAAAATTGGTGAAAATTGGTGAGAGTTTCCTTTCAAATAATAACAATAGAATACAGCACACCTCAAAGTGAAAAGTGACATAACGATCCTCTAGATTTGCTGTGTGTGGGAACTCAATTTTATGGAAAGTGAATATCACAATAAGCATAAGCCAATAGAATGTAAGAAAACCTTAAAATATTAGTCACTAACCCTTAGGTTTTTAAGATCAACGTCAAATAGATCCTTTAGACCAGGCCTTTGCACTTTGACAACGACTTCCTGTCCATTCAGTTTTGCACGGTGGACCTGACCTGCAACAGAAGATTTAAGTATTCTGATAAATCATATCTTCACACATGTAATTAAAGTTAAAACATGTAAAAAAAGGTTGGCTTTCCTATACGTAAAAAGTGAAAACACAACAATTAGAACTTAATACATCTTCCAGTGCTAGTAATACAATATCTATTTATCAAGGTGCATAAATGAATGAACTTACCGAGACTTGCTGCAGCAATTGGCTCTCGGTCAAATCTTTCAAAAATATTATCTAAGGGTGCTCCGAGTTCTTCCTCAACTATTGCCAGAGCAGTTTCTGATGGAAAAGGAGGAACTTGATCCTGCATGCAATGGAACTGCAGTTAGTTCTTTGTGAGATCAAAATTACCTGGTAAATAAAATTTGTTTCTTGCACTGGAAAGATGTGGTTCATACACCAATTTTGCAAGTGGAGTTGATAATAATGACGACGACAAATAGATGCCTTACCTTTCTGGCTCAGCCACAGCGCTCTTAGACTTAAGACAAAGAAGCTAGTGAAACGATGGATGAGCATGCAATATTCCAAGTAAAAGAAGGATTGCACATAGGTGACGTAAAGAAAAAATAACAATATTCACCTGAAGCTCTGATAATTGATCGACATACTCTTGAGCAAGAATATCCACTCTTGTGGAGAATTGCTGGCCAATTTTGATAAATGTAGGGCCTAATCTCAAAATATTTTCCTTCAACCACTTGGCAAGGACCTTCCGCTTCTGAACCTTCTTTTCCTCTGTCATCCCACCTGCATAAATGAGTCCTCCAAGTTACTTAGAATCATAGAGAGAAGGCTATGGATCAGATACAGCAGCAAAAGAAACTAAGAACACAAAAATGATAGATTAAAAATTTGAAAAAATCAAAACACTAGTTGACACAATGCCCTTGTTTAGGCTCCAAAAAATCAATTTATGAGGAAAAATGTATTTTGGAATAGTGATTTTTTGAAGAATGTGTGATTAAAAAAGAAGGAAAAGTTTTGGATTTAGGTGTAATATTATTTTATTGGAGAATGTGTGGTTAAAAAGAAGAGAGAGAAATAGATTAAAATTTTAAAGGAGCCCAAACAGGGGCAATATAATCAACTTCATTTCTACAAGTAAAGGTTGGCTTAAGATTATGGGTTCAAACAAGAACATTCTGGAGGCATCATATATAAGATTTTCATCACTATCTAAACTTTCTGTGTGTTTACCAAGTCAAGAAACATTATTACCATCACAAATACATAAAAATTTAATATTACAATCAGCTGCCAAAAGTAGAGCACCCTTACTTCGAGTTAGGAAACTGCACCCAAACTGGAACATCTTCAAAGAAGTTTAAATAAAGAGAAGCACAGAAAAGAGAACTTAAATTCAAATGAGATATGGCCAATATAAGCTCCCAGTCAATTCAGTTCATTCAATGGATATTGTAGCAATATGTGCTTTAGAACTGACTTCCACAGGAGGGAAATATTCACTGTCAGCAAATTAATATTTCACTATCAATATGAAAATATAAAATCACACCAATGATACTTCCTCACTATTGTCCTATGAATGCAGAATACGTCTAAGACATGTCATTGTGAAGACAAAAGGAAAAACATTTATACCAGGATGTGTAAAACATTTCAGTTTGAAGCAAGTGGCTAACCTCGGTACGAGAATTTCTGATTGTTTAACCATACCCTGAATAAAAACATAAGAACAAATCCCCATATCTCCAATGTCCTTTGAATCGTAGAATACGTTTTGAATCTGCTCCAACGACCCCCAGGGGCAACAGATACCTGTAAAATCAATTAAAGTTTATAAGAGACTTATCAGGCCCTCGAAAATATTATCATGTACTGAGAGTTTAATCACACTAATGGTCACCAAAGTTGCAAAAACTTCTCACTTTAGTCGGCAAATTCAAATTCATATTACAGTTTGGTCCTTTGTGTTAAAGTTTCTTAAGAAATGGTTTTTTTGTAGAAGTATAAAGCCTTGTATTTTATCCATAAAAAAGACTTTTTGTTTTTTCACTGTAACTTCTCATGTACAAGGAAATAAAATCATCTATATACTGGTCAGCTTATATGATCCAATCTGTCCTTACTAAATTATGATACTTCCGTTTAAGATATGAAGCACCTAAAGATAAAGTACCAATGTGTAAAGATTCTACCATGTATTTATAGACCAAACTCATTTAGATTCAGCGAATGACAGACATTATTAAAAAGAAGTTAACGTTATCCTTTAAGCATCTTACATCTGATTAGGGCCTGTTTGATGTGGAATTTTTGAGAATAGATTTTGTCAAAAGTGTGTTTTTTTTTTTTTTTTTTTTGCAGAATTTGTGGCTAGAAAGTAGAAAAAGTTATGGGTCCACGTGCAAATTATTTTATTTGGAGAACGTGTGGTTGAAAGTGAGTTTGGGCGAAAAACAAGTATTAAAGAACCTGTACTTTACCTATTACGTAATTTTGTTCATAGTTTTTGCTTAAGTATATTAACTATTCATCTCATCAGTTCCACTAATAATTCTCTACATTGATTTCAAATAGATCCCTTGGGATATAGTAAGCATAACATTTTCTTACTGGTTTCAGCTGTAGCACATTCATTGACCAAACTTTTGCTTTTTACAGAAACATATAGTAATATACCACACACCCTCCCTCTACAACCATTGATCTCATTCCCTGCTCTCTAACCCGAAAGGGTTTGATTAAGAAAGTAGAATGCTATAACAATCTGATTGTGATATCAGTAAATATACCTCCAAGATTAATGTAACTATACATGTACCTCAAACATAAAAATGCAAAACTTAATTGCAAAGAACTTTCATTACAACTTACTATCTAAACCAAAAAAGTACAAAATTTTCATACTATTATGGACTAGATAATTTTCATGTACTACCAAACTGAACACAATCGAATCAAAAGGTAAATCACATACCTCAACCTGATCTTGCCCACTTTGCTTAAACCACGCGTCCTCTTGTCCAATCTCCTCCACGCTCTTATTTTTCTTGATTTCCTCTTCCACTTTTACTACGTCCACTATCTCCTTTCCACTACTCACAGCCATACTTCCATTGCCGTTTCCATTCACATACTTCACCAAACTCTCATTCTCACTCTCGGTTTTAAGACTTCTATTTGTAAATTTCTCAACCGAACCATTACCATAACCACATTTAACATTAGGAGACCCATTCACACTACCATTCAATTTAGTGATTATTTCTCTGTCTCCCTCTTCTACTACAACACTTTCTTCTCTCTGAACAGCTCTGACTCTAGTTCTAAGAATCTTGATACTGTTTCTAGACTCAAAATTTCTGGATTTAGATAAAGAACATTTAATTCTAGTAGCTGGGTTGTTTGGAGATAGAAAAATTAGTTTATATAATGTTGGAGTAGGAAAAGAAGCAGAAAAGGTGGCCATTTCTTGAACTAAAAACCTGTAACTCTTGAATCTTAACGAACCCAAATGTTCATTGATGATTCAGTTAATGATTTTTGAGAATTAAGAAAGAACGGTACAATTCGAGAGGGGGCCTGGGGGAAGAGAGTGGTGGAGGAGAATAATTTAAGAGTTGGCTTTTGTCATTACTATTTGAATGGAGGAAAATAAGGGGGTGTGGAGAGAAGAGTGCCACGTGGACTGGAAAAGATGAGTGTTGGGAAAAATGGAGTGTTCTGATTGGTCGAGACATTACTCACGCCCGTTTGTTTTCGATTAAAATCAAATTTTAATTCAAGTCAAAGTTAAACAATTAATATTTACCACATCTTTTATGGGTCCTATAACTTTTCAATCACCCGTTTTAAAAACTTCTATAACAATCTACTAAAAATTCAATTTTAATCTTCATCAAACACCCACTTAAGGTGCACTCATGTCCTAGCCACCAAGATTATTGTATGTCGTCAGCTTATAATTAAGCTATTTGTACATTAAGCCCCGTTTCATCTTGCTAAAAATCAAATTTTTAGAAAGTTTTAATAAAAATTGATTAAATATATGATTGAAAAGTCAAGAAAAATTATGAATCACATAAAATGCGTGATTTAAAATGATTTTGGGAAAAAATGAATGCCATGGGAAAAATGAATTTAAAAAAATGAATGTCGTACAGGGGATAAATTTGACACCCTAACATCAAATGGGTGACATGAAAAGATTATGATGACTGGATTAAGTTTATGTTTGACACTCATTTTTTTTTCATTATTATTCTCATTATTTTTCTCATTCTTTATTTCAATCACACATTTTATTAATAAAATAATATTACACATAAATCTAAAAATTCTCGATACTTTTTACCACACATTCTTCCATCAATCACTATTCAAAAACTAATTTTTTTTTTTCCCAAAAATGGGTGTCAAACATAGGCTAAGAGTGTGTTTAGTGCACATTAAAAATGAGAAAATGCATTCTTTTGAAGTGGTTACTGCCTTTTATATACCAACTTTTTCTTCTTTTGCAATAACTAGTGCTGGAAAATATTATTTTATTGAAGAATGTGTGGTTGAAAATGAGTAAAATAATGAGAATGAAAAAAATAATGTGGGACAAACAGGGGCTAAATATGCTTGATACGAAAAATGGTGTAAGATTGTGTCAATATAAATTTGATAAACCAACGTATAAATCAGGTTGTATATGTAACAAGATTGATCAGTATAAACGTATCTACAAAACAATTATGCTACATGTACATTATTTTTACGTCATTGTTTATATTGTGTCACATGTCAACACATCATTAGACAGTTTAAAAAAATTCTGCCCACAATTTTTTGAAAAAGAAAGGGAATGTCATTCTCAATGTGAGGAAATGAGTGTACATTTAGCATTATTGTCTTCAAAAAATGGGCTTTATATGAAGTTAAATCGAATCAACAATTTGAAGTTGGACTCTAAAATATATGGGCTTTAAGGCCAATCCTATAAAAATGCACCTACAAGAAGTTAGTCTTTCGGAGCTAGAGGTTACATTGGCCAATTAGATCCGGCTCATGGGCCAGCTATCGAAGCTTGGCTTTGCTCGGCCCATGTTCGTGATGAGCTTAGCCCAAGCCGAACGGAATAGCAAGTCTATGGAAATTACACCATTTTTATCTTGAGAAAATTACCTAAAACCCTTC
>CAIGRQ010099068.1:0-16574 GCA_903798375.1 Fraxinus sp. D2006-0159 | reverse complement strand
TAATTTTGAAACTTTAAGGACCTGGGCTACGTGTAATTTCCTCGTGAGACAAAGCACTTGAGGTCTTGCTTTCATCTAACGCCACGTCACTAATTTTTGCAGAACGTTGAAATGGTCATGAGAAGCAATAACAAAGAGCGGGCGAGGTTACAGAAATTTCCGCTAAAAAAAACCTTCCTCTTTCCCTATACTCACAAGACTCTATCAATTTCCTCTTTACATTCCGCAAAATTTAATTCTAAAGAAAACACATAGAATTTGAGATGGGGAATTTGTGGTCGACCACCAAAGAACCACCACCGCTAATGGTGCTGGTTCCACCGCTCTTCGATTTCCCTCCTCTCTCCGCCCGTACTAGGTTTGTACCAATTATTAGAATTGGACGTTCAATTGTTTTCAGAAAAGATGATGCGGTTAATTGTGTTTGAGAAATGGCAATGCAGGATGCTGGAATCTTCTTACAACGTGTTGTTTGGGAAACTGGCTTTAAGATGCCTTTTCGAGGATTACTTTGAAGAAGCGAGGCATTTCAGCACCAGGATTATGCTGAAGCCAATCGATGATCCGCATGTTGATTTGATTGCTACTGTATCCCTTCCCTATCTGTGTTTGCTATTAATACTATTGATCTATGAACTGGTTAATATGTAGATTATTAATTTCTTAGCTATTTGATAGTTTCGGTTGATTTCAGTCGGTGAATACCTACGTAGGTAAAGCATTCTAGAATAGAGACAACGTGGCTGTGGAAAAAAAAAATTGTCTTTATCTGAAGTAAGTTGTTTTCAACTTGTGGAATATGTATACTTGATTAGTTGTTTTTAAATTCTGTTAGATAAGTACTAGTTTGGTGCATCGTAATCTTAAGTGGGAAAGATTGTCAGGATTAAGACAACCAAATTTAGAAATATATTACAGACTGCATATAGTAAGTAATTTATAAGAATGCTTCAAAGTTGTTGGAGAATAAATGACACTCTATTTCTTTCAAATATTCAAACTTAAAAGCTCAAAGAGAATTAACTCAAAAAGGGATTTGGTTACTGTAATTTGGCGATTTAATTATGGGCGTGACGGCATCTTCAGTACACTGGGATCTTTTGCTCTGTCACCAAATGTCTTCACTGAGTCACATGCTGCAATTGGAGGCTTCTCCATGTTGAGAGTGTGATTAATAAGTCAAGAAGATCCTCTTTTCTCCCCATGTTTTCCACCTAGAACATTTTATAAAACACTTTGATCCCTGAATTTTGTGTTTTTTACCCATTCCCATAAGAACGAATTTATGTTTAGCTGTCAATTGCTTATAAGACATGACTTGGTCTGTGGAAAATGTGGAAAGTTTGAAGCAGTTGAAGTTTTTCTTTCTTTCTTTCCTCCCCTTATTTGTTCTCTCTCTTTTTTTTAAAAAAAATCTCAGATCAGTTATTTGATTTTCGAACATTTTTAGCTACTTGAATGTGAGATTACAAGATATAAGCTTGTTCCTTAGTGTATCCAGGTTGCTGGTCCACTTGATCACAAGCCTGAGGAGAAAATTGTTGGAAATGCACAGTTTCGCTGGCAAAGGTATTGATAACTATTTCAAATCCTTGAAATTCATTTTCTTTGATTGTTGTTCTTTAAGTGAAGAGATGTTTTTTTGTAGTGATGTTGATGATCCTCACACGTTCGTCGACCTTTTTGTATCCAACACTGAACCGTAAGAACCAATTCTCGCGTCATCTTCCCTTTTATGCAGCCATTGTAACATATAGTAATTTTATGCTTGTTGTACATGTCCATCTAGGATTTTACTGATGAGGTCTTGTGCATACTACCAAAGATTTGGTTTTGGAGCATTTGGCATACTCCCAGTGCTTTTGAAGCAAAGGTAATTTTCAATCTAAATCAAATCTTACACCCTCGTAAACAAGTCAGTGTATGCTTGTTTGTGTTGTTCTTATGTCTAGATTGTTTCACTCCTGCAGAGTATCTTCTGAAGATTATGGTGTTATGGGTTTGAGATATGGCTCATCAAATCTGTCTGTTGGAGCTACAGTTTTTCCTTTCTTTGGTATGTTACTGCTGTTGGTTGACCAAACCTGGGGATTGATGATTTTCCTACACGAAAATATGATCTGCATTTCTCTGTGGCATCCCAACTTTAACAAGTCTACACATTCACTTAATTTTGCATTTTCGAAATTTTCTGGCTATTTCCCTTGTTCAGCTACCTGATCATAAAGATTATTTTTATGATATGTATGCATATACATGGACATACATCCACAAACACAGATAAGGAATATGTTAACTTTTCTTTCCTCCATAGTTGGATATGAAATTCCCAAAAGTGCCTGGTTGGTAAGCAAGATGGGACGGCTGACTGCTGGGGTGCAATATGAACCAACATGTAAGTTTTTCAGAAACCCAAAATAATTTATTGTTCTTTTTTAACCTCAATGCTTTGTGTGTTTTATGTATTATAATTGCTAATTGATAAGGTAAACTTGTTTTTTTAAGTTACACCTACTCCTTCATGTTCTGTTAAACATTTGTTTTGACCCTTCAGCTTTCACTATCTCCAGAAGAATATTCTTCTATTTGTTTAGGAAAATGAAATGTTAATTCTAATAGTCTTATATTTTTCAATTGTACCCTATCAATTATCATACTATTTTGATGTTCATTACATCCCTTCTCTTCCTGGATACTTTAAATATGTTTTATTTTATGCACCATTGCTTGCATGGATGTGTGGCAGAGATGGTGATTGTGGTTCAATGTAATTTTTCTTCTCCAAATATATTAGTATTTTCAAGTTTATATTCTTGTCAAACAAAAAAATCAAAGAGAAGGGCAAAAATTAGAAAAATGGAATAGTTAGCATAGGCCATCTACATTCTTCAGTATTTCATGGAGAAAGGTTATAGTGTGATGCTGTACACAGTTGGAAGCAAAGATGGAGCAAAATACAAAAACTTGGCAAATTGGAGCTGTGCTATTGGTTATGGATTAGGGTCAGGCAGTCCATTGAGCCCATCCTTCAATTTTGGACTTGAATTTGCTAAAAATTCACAGGTTAGTTGTGTTTTTAAGTTTTCAGGCCCTTCCTTTGATTAACTCCCTTTGTTCTTTTTATATAATTGTGCTGTTAACCTATTTTCTTCACTAAGAGCCTGTTTGAACCCTATTTTTGTCCAAAATACATTTGAAATAGTATTTTGATGGAGAATGCGTGGTTAAAAAATAAAGAAAAGTTTTGGGTTTGCGTGTAATATTATTTTATTGAAGAATGTGTGGTTGAAAATGAAAAAAAGAAAAAAATATTTTACAAAAATGGGGCCAAACGAGGGCTAAAGTGACATCTAATACAATTCTTTTATTTGGCTCAACTTGCGTGTAATATTATCTTTTTTGTTTCTCATTTAGCTTGTAATGTATCCTGTTGTGGAAGATAATAGGAAACAAGTTGCTTTGCTCCTCCTTGCAAAGGATATTCATGCGTTCCATTTAGGGTGCAAACGAACCTAGTCGAGCACATAAAATAATTTGAAATTAACATCGAGCAAATTAAATGAGGCTCAATTATGAAATAAAAGTTTGAACTTTAGTTCGAGCATTGTTCAAGGCTGATTCAAGATCGAGCACGAGTAGTTTCCCTAAAATTTCGTGTTCATATTAAAAGAATAAAAGATAAGTATTAAAAATAATTTGGTAAAGAACTCGAAAAGCCTGTGAGATGGTTAGGCTTCCTTGCTATCCTAAATATTTCAATAACCTGAATGCTCTGGAGAACAGAAATTTATGAACAGAATTCAGCAGGAAGTAAGCAAGCAACAATATATCTAGTTAGTGAATTGCTCTTCATTTTTATTTTCCCATTTTAAAAACTTCTCTTCATCACATTCGATCCAATTAAAATGAGTATACTGGTATTAGGTATATAACGTCATCAACAGGGCTTTTACTTGCCATTTGTTAAGTAACTGACACTTTGTGAGACTAGCTTACTTATTATCATGTTACCTATTCCCGCACCAATACTTTTACAACTTAAGTTCTTGTATCTGCACTAGTGAGGGATTTATTTCACAATATATGGGGTCAACTTATGTCTTACATTGTCTCATTACCATTTCATTGCAGTTCATTGCTTCTTTCTATCAACACGTGGTGGTTCAGAGAAGGGTATATTTCTCTCTCTCTCTCTCTCTCTCTCTCTCTCTCTCTCTCTCTCTCTGTAGTGTGTACGAGCCCACAGGCTCACGGATGCTCAAAAAATATTATACTGAAGACAAAATAACTGACACAATGGTGAAAGATTATACTGAAATCAACATTAACTGTGATGACATAGGTAAAAAATCCACTTGAAGAAAATGAAATAGTTGGAATCACTAATTACATTGACTTCGGCTTTGAGTTACAGACCAGGTATTTCCATCTGTAAATGTCGCATACATTGGTATTGTATAAAGTGGGATCTGCGTTCATGTTATACTTCTTGTGAAGCATTGATGATGACAAATCATCAAATAATATTCAAGAGTCCACTTTTCAAGTTGCTGCATCTTGGCAAGCCAATAAAAACTTCTTACTGAAGGTAACACATTTTTAATCTTGTTGCTAATCATTTAAGTTTGAGGTAGTGTACTCGTTAAAAAATTAGGTTTAAGACGGAGCGTGGTGTCAATTTTACAGGGAAAGGTGGGGCCTTTAAACTCATCAATAGCTTTAGCATTTAAATCATGGTGGAAACCTTCTTTCACTTTCAGCATGTCAGGTATATGTATGTATATATGTGTGTGTGTGTGTGTGTGTGTAGTTGCGCTTGTTCTCAAGAGATTTGGCTGCAGAATTGTAAACCTTGAAATTTGTTCTGTGATTTTGATATTTTATAGTAGCTTGCTGTTTAATCTCCTAAAATTGCTTGACAGTTGTAAGCCTACACATTTGTATCTGAACAGATTATTCCGTCACTGCTTTCATTTTCTCTCGTCATTGAAGTTAACTAGTTTTTAGGACAGCTGTTGTTCGAGACCTTGAGAGAATGTTTTATATGCAATAGAAGGAAGGATTGGACAATACAATAGACATGATTTTTTTTTCTTTAATATTGGTAAATTTTGTTCAATCCACCTTACTAAACATTCCATAAGAGTATAAAATGGAGGATAAAGATATTGATGTCGATTCCTTTTTTTGAGGTTTCTTTATCATTCTTTTGCCCTCATTTTGAGTCCTTACCTTTATATTTACTATGGATTACAGCTGTTAGAAATCGGACCAAACAAGAGACAGCATTTGGATTTGGCGTTCGTGTGGACAACATTAGGGAAGCAAGGTTAGTTTCATTTTCACTTAACCCTTCTTGATACGGTTTTACAAGCCCACCACACAAGCTAGACCATTTTATTGCCATTATACATCCATGTAAATTCGCTATTGTGAGAAGGTTTGAAAACATATTTATTCTAACTCGGATGGAGAAATGCACTGGTACAGTGGTACTGGTGTGTATCATGCACATGAATTTCCATATAGCAATGTTCATGTATTCATTTCCACGCTTGCAGTTATCAAAGGGCTGACCCGAATTATGTAATGCTGACCCCAAACAAGGAGCATCTAGCTGAAGGCATACACTGGAAAATTGGGAAAAGACCAGTGCTTCAATCTGATGTAAATTCTGGAAATTTTGATGACGCGCCCAAGGAATTAAGACCCTTGGGCAAAATTTTGTAATCTTGAATTTAGTTTTTTTTTTTTTTTGCTAAATAAATCAAGTATTCCTTCTGTCCCTATTTATATAGGTTGACTTTCTCCATTTTCTTGTTCCAATTCTATAGTCTTTTTTTTATTGAGAATATTTTATTTTGTTCGTTTACTAATATATCCTTATTTAATTTGTGTAATCAATTTATTATTAGTTGTTGATAATTAAATAAAGGTAAATTAGGAAATATTTTGGCAAAAATTAATTTTTTAATAACATTAAAAAAGATTTGTTTTATAATTAACACGTTTCAACAGTAATAAATTATGGGTGGAAGCCTCTGGAATCACGTGCTAGTTATACTACGTCGAACGATTACTTTACTCATCTAATCAATTAATGGCTTAGATTCAAAACCCAGTAAATGGGCTCCTGATGACCGTTGGGTGCCACCATTTATCGTGTGCCTGAACACAGAGAATAAAAGTTCCACGTCACTATTAATAATAATGTGCATCCACATATAGAAGTACCACTCTATTGTGTGCAGTAACAATGGCTTCCATGTTCTTCTCGGCAACAGCTCCAACTCTTTCGCGCAGCGACATTACGAATTCAATCCCCAGATTTTCACTCGCAAAATCGATTTCTAACGCTAAACGCCCCATTTCAATTGTAGTTTCTTCGGTTCGAAACGAAGATAATTACAAATCGTTTACTTTTGAGCTTCCCAATGATGGCTCCAACAGTTTGAAGAAGCTTTTGGATTCATGCTTTGTGGTTTGTACCTCAGTCGCCTTGTCGGTTTGCTTATTCGTGGCAGATGTTGAGTCGGCCTCGGCCTTTGTAGTCACTACGCCGAGGAAATTGCAGACCGATGAGCTCGCTACAGTTCGTCTTTTTCAGGAGAACACTCCTTCAGTTGTCTACATCACTAATTTTGCTTCTAGGTAAATAAGTTTGAGTTACGTTTTATTTTTATTTCTTTTCAATGTTAGTTTGACTTTGGGTTTGGTGTGTGTGTATTAGGCAGGATGCTTTTACGTTGGATGTGTTGGAGGTGCCCCAAGGATCGGGATCAGGATTTATATGGGATGTGCAGGGTCATGTTGTCACGAATTATCATGTGATTCGGGGTGCATCTGATCTCAAGTAATTTCAATACTGCTTCACGTTTCTTGTTAAAGCTACTTGTGGAAGTTTCTTTTTAATTTACGCGTGATGCAATTGATTAGCTATTTACTTCAATGGTGCGAGCTGAGTTTTACATGTTCAAAACAGAATTTGAAGAAGGTTTCATCGTTTAGGGTAATGTGTCTTTCCTAGTTTTCAATATTATGGCTTTGTATTTGCTAGATTGTAGTCCCCTTGAATGTGCAAAAATACCTTGTGTCAAACAAGGTTTATGCTGGAAGATACTGTTAGGAGTTTGGTCTAATAATCTGAAGAATCCCATAATGACTGAAAATGCTAGTCTTTTAGTTACAATCTTGAGATGACACAAGGTCTTCTAGACCTGTGTTACTTAGACTTGGGCTTGAGTGTCTGGGTAAATGTCCATGTATGGAATTAGTTAATGATGGACTATTTTAACCTATTTTTCTTAAAATGAAAAATCTATATGCCATATCATAGTCCAAGCACTTGGGCTTGAGTGTCGGGTAAAAGTCCATGTATGGAATTAGTTAATGATGGACTATTTTAGCTTCTTTTTCTTAAAATGAACAATCCATATGCCATATCCTAGTCCAAGCACTAAGTTTCCAACCTGGATGCTCAAGTCTAAAAAGGAATAATCACCAGAACATGTTAACACCAGAATCACGCATCGAGTGGTTCTAAGATACTGTACAAAAGGATAGTTCATAAGAGAATGTTGCTTTAAGGAATCTATCGTGCCCTATTAATTAAGGCCTAAATAGATTCAGAGATTACTATTTCTTTGTGGACTGAAAAAATTCCTGGTAATGTCATCCAAGACTTTGACTTTGACTTTACCCGTCTGTATTGTATTTCAAACACCTTAGGCACCTAAAATGATTATATAGTTGCCCCATCATGGCTTTTGCAGCTGGACTCATTTTTATGCTAACGGCTTTATATTTCTTTATTTACAAAATCTTTGGTTAAATGTTTGAATTTTTTGACAAACTTCTTACCTCTTTGAGATTTCTAAATTTATTATATTTTGGGGTTAACCAAGTGCTGGCTGTGTTCAGGGTTACTCTTGCAGACCAGAGCACTTATGATGCAAAAGTTGTTGGGTTTGACCAAGATAAAGATGTTGCTGTTCTGCGAATTGATGCACCAAAAGACAAGTTGAGACCTATCCCAATTGGCATATCTGCAGATTTGCTTGTTGGTCAAAAAGTATATGCTATCGGTAATCCGGTAAGTGCAAATAATCCTTTTTATCTTTGACATAATCTTCCCTGTTTGAAAAATTTTGCATCGTAAGTTCTCTGGTGCAAGAGAGTGCAGATACCATGGTCTGAATTTGGCTTCTTATCAAGTATGTGTTTGTCATACATAGATGAAGGCAACCATTTAGATGGCATTCTTTCATCTTTATGTGAGAATGGTATTGGCATTCCCTAGCGTCAAATTTGCTGACTCCCTATTGGCATTTCTAGTGCCTTTATCCCGCCTCTTCTAACAGCTTCTCGACCACAGCCACCTCTTCCAGCCTCTCTTTACCGATCCACTATTATCCCTACTCTTTCAAGCACCGCATTTACAGGCACACTTCTCCGACAATGCCCTTGACTGCTGAATGACCCAACCACACGAGGACCAAACATATAGACCAGTAAACTTTCAACTTGTTGCAGTACAAATATAATTTTCTTAATTGAGAGAATTGTGATATTTTAATTTTCATAGGAAGACGTATGCATGAAACTTAGAAAACCAGTCAGAGACTCAAGAAACGTTCGACTTCCTAAGCAAAATACACGTACTTCTAATCATGGAGGTTCATCATGTTGACTATCAAAAAATTATACATGTTTCGAAACTAAAATAATCAGTAAATGGGCATTGGAAATGCTAATTTTAGATTAATCAATTTTTCATATTTCCTAATTTTAGGTTCAATTATGTAACTGCGGCTATCACATGATACATGATACGGGAATTCTAGGATGTGTTACGATTTTCTTGTATTACAATGCTATATTATCCCCCATCTAACATGAGCATGGAATCAGTACTGAAATCTTAAATTTTATTGTTCTCTTCTTTGTAAATTGTAAGGTTATACAAAACTAGTTATTATGTGCCTGCTGGAGGCTTTCCATTCTCAAGGTTTTCCGTTCCCTGCCAAATATCATCCTGCAGGCCAAGCACCCCCTTGATTTGAACCACTACTGATTTTTCCACCCTTGTTATGTTCTCCAGAAAATAAAGTTTTTAGTTGAACAATTTTAATGATAGCAAAATGGAAATTTGGTGCCTTTTTAGTTTATAGCATGTACAAATGGTTGTCATCTAATTTTGATGTATTGAGCATTTTTACTCAACCTTGTGGACATTTGTGAATCTTCTGGGTAGTTTTGTTTCCCTTGCTATCGATGGCAGCGTAATGTCCAATCATAAAGTTACTCAAAAGAACCCATTTTTATAGAATACACCTATGGCACATAGCTTTAGCTGTTGAATACTATACTGTTAGCTAGCTAGTTTTGTGGAGATGATTGTCAGATATTATCTGCAAGCTGTTTAAAATTCTTTTAAGAAACGTCTTACTTTTTTTAGTAACTTTGATACCTTCCCCTCCAATGGAATGGGATGCATCCCGTTCAACATATCAAATACTTGAATTTCGCATTGTATATGACACCAAAGACGTTTGTCTGACATTATCCTTGTGTTTAATTGTACGTGCCTTTGCAGTTTGGCCTTGACCATACACTTACAACTGGTGTTATCAGGTATTCGTGTGTTATATTTAATTGCATAAGTTGATACTATTTTAATCGTTGCACCTTTATTATTGTATTAATTTTGCTGAAGATTATAAATATTCTACCTGTAGAAGTACGTCAGTTTAGAAGAGGTTATGCAGAATAATACAACAATTTCTAAAAAAGTTATTAGCATATCTTCACCAGCTCTAGATTCCTACTATTAAGCTTTTTGAATTAAAAGAAGTACTCTGCTACAAACAAGAACCAGCCAACCCCAAATGGAGAGAGCCTTCACCTTGTGTCATGGAAACCAGCGCCTGTAAAGGAGATCATAAAAGGTTCTCAGGGATACATTCTTGCTTGATTTTGTTTTCTTTTTCTAGTTATGTTTAATTTGATTATTAATAATTGACTTGTTTAAGATTTATATAATTGTTAAGTGAACAGACCAACTGTTATCAAGTAGAGGCAGAAATGAGAGCATTTATATTTGCTAGATTCATCTATTATTTATTACATCCGTCACATCTTAAAAGATAATCAACGATAAGTTCAATTTTTCTATAGTGGACTTAGAAGGGAAATCAGTTCTGCCGCTACCGGACGTCCGATCCAGAATGTCATCCAGACAGATGCTGCAATTAACCCTGGCAATAGTGGAGGGCCACTTCTTGACAGTGCAGGAAACCTTATTGGGATAAATACAGCTATATACTCTCCTTCTGGTGCATCATCTGGTGTTGGATTTTCGATTCCTGTTGATACTGTGAGTAATTACTTATATTCTGCATTTGGGACTTCCGTAAGATTTGGTATAAAATTTATCAGCTGACTTTTTTCTAGTTTGACGATAATTGTTTTTGATATTTCTTTCATACCCAGGTAGGTGGCATTGTCGATCAATTGGTGAGGTTTGGGAAAGTCACCAGACCAATTTTGGGGATTAAGTTTGCACCTGACCAGTCTGTGGAGCAACTGGGAGTTAGTGGCGTTCTTGTATTGGATGCTCCTCCAAATGGGCCGGCTGGCAAAGCAGTACGTTTATTGATTTTTTCTTCTTTTCCCTTGGTTTATTGTGATGTTGTGGCGTGGAAGTTTCATGGTAATTTAAAGGTTTGGAAGTTGGAAGTATACTTGACAAAAATTTGTGTAGTGCTGATACTAGATGTATTCTTGGTTCGGCAGGGTCTTCAATCTACTAAACGCGATGCCTATGGCAGACTTATTTTAGGCGATATAATTACATCTATCAATGGGAAGAAGGTCTCTACTGGCACTGATCTGTACAGAATCCTGGATCAATGCGAAGTGGGTGATAAGGTAAGGCTAATTTCTTCAACCTCCTAACTGCACCAGTATCAGGTTCGGAATTCCTGAACCAGTTTATGTTTTTTGGTTCAGTCGACAAGAAAATAGACACATGATAGAGTGATCGTTTCTTAATTGTTGCGCAGATAACTGTGGAAGTATTACGTGGTGATCGCATAGAAAAAATCCCTGTAGTCCTCGAACCAAAGCCTGAGGAGTCTTAGTGTCACAAATTTTGTAATTTTATTTTGAATCCACAAGGAGGATGTCTACCGTCAGGCGTATTCTTTGCTTCTCTATATTGTTGTAAATAGTCCATATACTGCACAATGCATCGTAATGCAATTGCCAATGTGCAGTTTATGGTAGAGCTACCTTATTTGGGGAATCCCTTCACCAACATACTCATCTACTTATTTTTGTGTACGCACCTTGAAGCTTTACATATTTGTATGTCCACCGTCTCTTAAAATTTAAACATTAATGTTTAAACTTGTGTTTCGCACGTAAGTTGTTTGGTTCTTTGTTATTCTTCTGATGTTTGATTAATGTAGCATTGCTTGTTGATAGATGGGATGAGAAGTAAAATAGGCCCCATTAATTGTTTTAATTTCCTCTTTGATAATAAGGACGAATGGATATTTTGTAGTGATTCTTCGATGTCTTGGAACTGAGACATTAAGGTTTTATTTCGCCCTTTTCTTTGTCGATAGAGTTCTAGACCCTAAAATCTTTGATTTGGGTTGGTGGATGAGGTTTGACGTGTTAGTCAGCAATCTAGAGGGATTGCATTATCTTTCTTTAATCCATGTTTGGATGACTTAGGGGCTCCGGGCTACGTTTGTTCTTGACCGAGCTCACAGTTTACATCGACTACAATAAAATCAGTATCTTTTTCTTTAAGAAGTGTTGAATGTTGCATAATTAATCGTACCAAACAAAGCACAAAATTATCTGACTTTTAATAAGCATCTCTTTGATTTTGTTAAAAATTAGATTTTTAGTAGATTGTGATAAAAGTTGATAAAATGTGTGGTTAAAAAATTGCGGTATCAAGAAATATGTGGTTGAAATTAATTGTTAACTTTAATTTAGATTTCTTTATCAACTATTTTAGTTAAACTAGATCATTCGCACAACCAATTAGTTGTAATTGAGCAAATATTGAATTTTATTGATACTTGAGCATAAGAACAAGCATTTTGTTATCAGAGAGCCCCATGCATATTTGCAGAATGTTAGTAGAGCTTCCAGTGCAGTATTGTGGCCACATCTTTTACCTAAAAAAAAAAAAAAATTATAATAAATAAATATGGGATGCAACTCTTGTTTTCAGAAAACATCATTTCTGAAATTATTACATGGAAACTAAGGATTCACAGACGGACACAATTGTTCTCCATTACACTTATCATTAATTAAGATTACATTTTTGACATCAAAAACTGGTTAGGGAACAGAGATTAATTTGTTCATACAGAGAGTGATGGAGAAAGAGCAAATTCCAGCCCCCACAATTCAAAACTTCCTTTCACAAAATCATAATATCCACCCTTTAGTGCCAATGTTTTCTTCACCAATCCTTCTCTAACAAAGGGATAACTCAGCAGGTTCCCAAGTGACACATTCACTGCTTCCTGTTGCATTTTTACACCATAAAAGTACGTTAAAGGATAAATTTCGCATTGAATAAAGATGAAAAATGAGCATGCGGATTTCAAGATTGGTATTCGCAAAAGAGTCACCATCTTGTAGGGTATGTTAAGGGATACCCATTCGTAATTAATAACGAAGTAGAGTTTTTCACCTTCTCACATAGTCCACACTGATCAGCGAAAGGTGCGTCACCGAGCTCGGCCTTTACCTTGGCCTTTGCAGGTAAACAGATCTTCACCCAGTCTTCGATGAAATCACTGCACGCATCAAGTAGAACGACCGTGTGAGACAAAAGCCTCATTTTTAAAAGTGAGAAATCCTATTTCCGACTTACGTGGAGGTGGAACCATCATCAGAGAGAGACATGAGCCCCTTGATTCCTCCACAGGCACTGTGTCCAATGACTATAATTTCCTTAACCTGTCAAAGAATTCTTCTTATATTTCAAATAAACAAAAAATTATCCCAAAAAGTAAAAAATTTGAAATGAAATTTTGTATCAACCTTGAGGTGCAGAACAGCATACTCAATGGCAGACCCAACTCCAGAGTATCTGACCTGTTGCAACTCATAATATTCAAATCCCCATTTTTTTCTTCAAAAAAATAGAAGTAACTAACTTTTTGCAAAAAACTTATAAGTAACCTTGTCATAGGCAGGGACCATGTTAGCAATGTTTCGGACCACGAATGCCTCACCCGGGTGCAAATTCAGGACGTGTGATGGGCAGACACGCGAATCAGAGCAGGCGAACACCATATACTTCCATGTTGAATCATTTCGTCATTTATTTTAAGATGAATAGAAGACAAAAAGTCCTAAATCAGAAATATTCAATAAGCTACAGTATAATTAATTATATACCGTTGGGCTCTGGCCTTTGGCAAGTTCTCCGTACAAAGATGGATTTTTCCTAAATTGGGCAAAAAAGAAAAAGAAAACGTTAGATTTTCATCCTTTTTTCTTTAAAAGTCTTTGTTCATTTTCCTTCTTAATATGCCCCAAAAGGGGGAGACCAAAACGAAAAAAAAACTCCAAAATTTATTAAATGTGACGTTTAGTTTGAACTTGTTATCATCTTCATAGTAATTTGGGTCGAGTAGCTTACTCATATTTCTCTCTTTTGAAGTGGACAAAACCATTTTTCAGCTGCTCAACAGTGCTGGAAACTGTGGTTTTGTCAGCTGTTGCCAATTCTGCTTTAATTTGATCAATTTTTGCTGCAGCCACTGGTCCCAATTCTCCCTTCTCACTGCATCAAATTCGAGCTTAATAATTATGAAATTCTTCGTAATAAAATATCGTAATTTGATCATCTTCACGAATTTTTTTTTACTTTTTTTTTTCTTATTTTTGCAAAACCCAATTTAAAATGAAGAAAAAATCCAACTTGGCTAATGTGGGTTCCACTTTATCCAAAGATGTCAAACCTGAGAAGTTTCTGAAGTCCAGCAATGGCTTCCTCGTACTCCTTCCCCATGTCTTCTCTCTGCAATTTCTCAATTTTAATACACACACGCAAAAACAACATCTGAAAAAGTAAAACATCCCCAAGTCCAAGGTTGTATTAAAATTTTTAATTTTATACTATCAATAATTGACGTCTTGTCTCTTTGGCATTACTCAGTGCTCGACAGCACTGAACGCTATAACGAACCAGACTCTTTTTCCTTAGCATTATCGAGTCAATTGAGATAGTAAATAAAGTATAATACCAAAATAGGGTGGATAATAGGAGCAGGAGCAGCAAAAACAGGCTTGTTTTGAATGAGACTCGGAGGATTAGATGACGCTTGACAGACTACGAGAGGGCATCTCTTGAGGGTCGAAGAAGATTGTGAGGTGGGAACGAGAGAAGTAAGAGCGCACCCGTAAACGGTAGACATTGTGCACCGCAGCATACAACTTTCTGCCTTTATAACTCAACCACTTCACCCCCACCCACCCCACCAGGATTTAGGCTCCATTGGATAATGAAAGTGAAAGTTGATGAAATAACAGCTACTAATGTTGCAGATCAGATTTGGACGCTGGAGATTTAATTTTCTCATGGAATATGGGTGAGTTTAAAGTTTTGTGAGAATCCTTTGTATGAACTGTTGACATGCATGCAATGGCCATTCCCCACGTGTCAAGTAGGTAAAAGATTATGTAAAAAAATTTGTACAAAAAGATTTTTCCTTATTTTTTATACACCATTAGTTTTCAACTCATCGTTCGAGCAGTAAGTTGGTCCCAACATTTAAATCACTCTCGGTTCTTACCGACAAAAATCGATCGTTTACATTTTCACTATATGTTTCTCTCTTGTTTAATTGGTCGAATTACTATTTATCACATAGTTTTAGGAATATATACTTATCCATCAATCATTTATATCTATTTATAATTTAAATCAATTATAAAGAACTCCCAAAAAGGCTCGAATGATTTCAAATTGTTTAACATCGTAGCGGAAATTTGTAAACAAAACCTAGCTTTGTTAAATACCTAACTTTAAGCAAACCATACTGTCCAGATAAAATTTGTGATGTTGAAACAATTAAATTACAAAAAGTTGTGGATATAAATCGAATAAAATATATGCGGTGTCCAACTTATGAGTGAATGATTGAACAAGATAAGGTCCTATCTTTAAAACTTGGTTCCTGTGGTAGAGCCCTTTTTTTTTTTTTGGTTTCATCTGCTTCCCTGCATTTTAATGGTTTTGCCACTGAATGAGGATGACTATAATCAAAATAATATTTTAAACTTTTTTATATTTTCTTTTTTAAATCTAAGTAAATCCCAATTTTTTTTTTATTATTATTTTTTCAATGTGTCGAGGAATAGTCTGGAAACATTGAACAGAGATGTAAACATTACTTCAAGGGCATGTTTGGACGGTATAATAAAAAAGATTTTATGGTCGACTCTGTCGCTGACTGTGCGAAGAACAATCATATAAGGCTTATACACAGGGAAAAAAAAATACTAAAAATAAATTTGTTTTCTATTATGGGCAAGACCAAAGTTTCACCTTCCATTGATGATGATGGTTCTACATGAATGGTCGTAACTTCAAACTCCATTGACGCGGTTAATCTCATGCATATTGTAGAGTAAAACAATCTCATTTATGTGGCATAACTAATTCGATAAATATGAATTTGGATTCAATGGAAAATGTGTTTTTCCATGCTTCTAGTAAAGGATCTTCAATTTCCACCAAAAACAAAAATAAAAAAAATTGACAACTTGTTGAAAAAAGAGCTGGAAATTAAGATGTGGGATGTTAGGAATTTATATGTGCAGCCTGGGGCCTAAGCAATTTTAGCATGTCAACATTGTTAAGCCATATTTTCGACATAGGTTTTTGTGAACCCACATAACCGAAAAATAAAACAATTTTATTAGGAAAAAACAAGTAGAATGTTGTCATTTTATTTTATTACCTTAATACTTCCTTTGGTTTCACACACACACACACACACACACACACACACATATATATATATATATATATATACACACACACACATACATACATACATACATACATACATATGTGTGTGTGTGTGTATATATATATGGTTAATTTCATAAACGGTCAATGAACTTACATAAAAATTACGAAACGGTCACTAAAGTCTAAAACTTGAAGAAACGGTCACTGAAGTTTTATTTTGTTTCACAGATGGTCACTGAAGGACCAAAACACGTGAACATAGAAGCTTGACCACCTCAAGTGCAAATTTCTTGCTATTAAGTGTCACATTTGGAGTAAATTAGATGAAAATTGTAAAGTGATATTTTAATTCTCATTCTGCCTATATACGTACAAGATCATAAATTTAGATATGAGATATAAATATTTTTCGTTGTTTTTGTGTGATTGTGCATAGATTTCCTAGCTTTTAATGCACTTTTATTTATTTTAGTTCACATAAAAAAATAGTGTATTCTTGTTTAAAAGAAATTTGCACTTGAGGTGGTCAAATGACACCTTGTTAGAATTTACA
>CAIGRQ010099064.1:0-23548 GCA_903798375.1 Fraxinus sp. D2006-0159 | reverse complement strand
TTTTTCTTGAGAATGAAAAATGAGATAATCAACTTTTTTCCTTTCCAAATTTCTTTCTGTAATTTTTATTGACTTTGGTAAATTAACTTCATTTAATTTCTATTTCTATTTCTATTTCTACCACAATAAAAGAAGTAAAAAAAAAAAAGGAGAAAGATTGTTAAGCCCATTTAGATAAGGTTATTTATGTAATTGTACATATTCATCTTCATCCATATAGCGTGAGCTTCCTATCCAGCTCATGTATAAATAGGTGTTTGCTGGTACCATTTTTTATTTCATTGGATTGATTTTCTCAATTGAATCTTCTTCCTGCCTTTTATTTCATCTCCTTCAATTCTCTGCAAATCATCATGGTATCAGAGCGATACAATTAAAAATCCCACTTAATGGTAGAGAATTCGAATGTTACAGAAGATCTACAAAGCCAGTTCGATCATACAAATTCGTCTGGCGATTCGTCTGTGGGAAAGATGGCTGTTGAAGATAACAATTCAATTCTCAGTAAATTGATTTCTGATCCAGCAGGTCCTTATTACCTTCATTATGGAGATAATACAGGAATGCAAAATATTTCGATTGTTCTCACAAAAGACAACTATCCTACCTAGAGCCAAGCTGTCATTGTGGCTCTTAGTGTCAAAAATAAAGAATGATTCATTGATGGAACGATTGAGAGGCCTAGCAGAGATGATCTTTGTTTAGTGCTTGGAGTAGTTGTAATCATCTAGTATCTTCCTGGATCATCAATTCCGCCAGAAAAGTGTGGATCGAGCTTCGCGATAGGTACAGTCAAAGCAATAGTACTCATGTGTATGATTTGAAGAAGCAGATTGCTTCTATTTCACAGGAGAATGGCTCTATCACCTCTTACTTCAATAGATTCAAAGGACTTTGGGAAGAATTGGACAATTATAGACCTGATATTAACAGTACTGGGTATAAACATGAGGATCAGGTTATGCAATTTTTGATGGGGCTTGATGATCAATTTTTCGCTGTTAGAAGCTAAGTATTGTTAATGGATCCATTACCTTCATTAAACAAGGTATTTGGGTTGATTTTACAAGATGAAAAACAGAAGGATGTTGCTGCAAAAAGACAGCAACATTTCAAGGCAGCTGCATTTGCTGGTAAAGTGAATAATATACCAAGCATAAATCAGACGTATAACTCTTACAGTACACCTCAGAGGAGAGTCAACCTATGTGCAGTTATTATGGTTTGATAGGACACATTAGGGGAAATGCTACAAACTTGTAGGTTATCCTCCAGGTCATAAGTATGCTAGAGGTAGACCACATATTGCCAGTGAAGTGGCTCATGTTCCTATTAATAGAAAATCTGAGATATTCTCTTCACAGTTGAAGGCTCCTTTTACCTCTGATCAGTGCCAGCAACTCTTAGCTATGCTTATTCCTCAATTGCAAGCACGTTTGTCTACTGGAAATTCAACATCACCAGAAATTTCATTGGCTTCATCATCTATTCCTGAAACTTCTGGTTTTTCAGGGAATCAATTCTATAATAATATGGAAGTTGATGAAATCAAGTAGATAATTGACACAGGAACATCTGAACATATGGTTTGCTCTAGTAATTATCTAACCACTATTACAGCTGAATCCAAGGCTTTTGTTAAGCTGCTAAATGGATATCGTGTTAATGTGACTAAAGTTGGAACTGTGAAGTTATCAGATGATTTGATCCTAACTGATGTTCTAGTGGTGCCATCGTTTAATTTCAATCTGATATTTGCCAACAATTTAGTCCTTAAGCATAATTGTTTTCTGATTTTTGTGCATAATGATTTTTTTGTACAGGATCTTTTAACATGGAGGATGATTGGGGTAGGCAAACTTGAGGATGGATTATATCATTTTCAAACTCCTGACCATCAGTCACATTTCAAGTCCAAAAGCAAGTTATTCATCAAATCTCGCCAATTCAATGCACATTCTGTTAAACATTCAAATGATACACATGTTATATCTTGTTGCAGACCTATTTCTAATTTCCATTGTAATGAAGTTATTGCAACTTCTTGTAATGTTCCAATTGATATATGGCATTGCCGTTTGGGTCATATGCCCATTTCAAAGCTGTCTACTTTTCATAAATATGCTTTTGACATCACATTTAATAAATTCTTACATTGTTCAATCTGCCCTATGCCAAGCAACATAAACTTCCTTTTCCCATCAGTGAAACAAAAGCTTTTAAGGCTTTTGACATCATTCATTGTGATATTTGGGGGCCTTACTCCAGCCCTTCTCTAGATGGATCTCACTACTTTCTCACCATCGTTGACGACTATAGCAGAGTCACATGGACTTATCTGATGCAAACTAACCTATTATTCGCAACTTTTATTCGTTAATTCAAACTCACTTTCAAGCCAACATAAAAACACTGAGGTCTGATAATGGTACTGAGTTTCTAATGATAGATTTCTATCATTCCAAAGGGATTTTGCATCAAGTTAGCTGTGTTGAAACTCCACAGCAAAATGGGATTGTTGAGAGAAAGTATCAACACATTCTAAACATTGCTCGAGCAATCGAATTTCAGGCAAATTTGCCACATATATTCTGGGGGAACTGCATTCTGACTGCTACACATCTTATAAATAGAACTCCCACCTCTGTACTTGATGATAAGTCACCATATAAAAAACTCTATAACTCAGCACCTTCATTTTTCCACCTCAGGGTGTTTGATTGTCTGTGTTATGCTGCTACTTTGAGAAGACACAGATTAAAGTTCGATCCTAGAGTAGCACCGTGCATCTTCATTGGCTACCCTTATGGTATGAGGGCTTATAAATTATATAACCTTCATACCAATATAATTTTCCATTCCAGAGATGTTATTTTCCATGAAAATATCTTCCCTTTTCAGCATCCTTCCTTCTTGCATTCTTTAACCAACTCTACAGATTCTTCTTTTTCTGATCAGTCCTTATTTTCACCCCAGTTTTTTTCTTTTCCTGATATTTCCAATTCTCATTCCATCCATAGTCATGTTGATGTATCCAATCCACCTTCTAATCATATTTCCAATTCTGATAATCCTATTCCTCAATCTCAGATTCCATCCTCACCTCAACTTCCATCTTCACCTCAGAATCCTTCCTCTTCACCTTTGATTCCTATTCGAAAATGAAAGAAAACCATTAAACCACCTTCATACCTCTTGAATTATCACTGTAATCTATCATCCAAGGCACCTACACCTCCATCAGACTCTATGGGCAAAGGTCTTGCATCAGGTAAGCAATATCCAATATCAGATCATCTTGCTTATACTAAGCAGTCTTCTACTCACAAAAATTATGCATTGGCTTTGTCTACTGTGTTTGAGCCTCACACTTTTGAGGAGGCTTCTAAGTATCCTGATTGGTATCTTGTTATGGATTTGGAATACAAAGCTCTTGTTTCAAACCAGACTTGTAAATGGGTGTATAAGGTTAAGCTTCATTAAGATGGAACTGAGGAAAGAAAGAAAGCTCGCCTCGTTGCTAAAGGTTTTACCCAGCAATCAGGTTTAGACTATGAGGAGACTTTCTCTCCCGTAGCAAAATTGGTGACTGTCAAAACTTTGTTGGTTGTTGCTGCTCAATTACAATGGGAGTTGCATCAGCTAGACATCAGTAATGCCTTTTTACATGGTGAATTACATGAAGAAGTCTACATGGTGATGCCTCCGGGGTATGAGCAGCAGGGAGAGTGTGGTGAACGTCTTGTTTGCAGGTTAAATAAGTCAATATATGGGCTTAAACAAGCCTCCAGATAGTGGAACACTAAGCTGACCTCCTATATTCTGTCACAAGGATTTCAGCAATCAAAGGCAAATTATTCCTTGTTTAGTAAACAAAATGGCTGCTCCTTTACTATGATATTAGTCTATGTAGATGATATCATAATTGGTGAAAAATATTTATCATATATTGATCAATTCAATATTTAAGCTGAGGGACTTGGGGATTTTTAAGTATTTTCTTGGTCTTGAAATTGCTAGAACATCATAAGGCATTTCTATATGCCAGAGAAAATATGCTCTGGATGTCCTAACTGATGCTGGTTATTTGGGTGCCAAGCCAACAACCAATCCCCTTCCACACAATCTGAAGCTGAGTAAGGATGAATGAAGTAATGTCTTGGATGCAAGTGAGTATAGAAGACTAGTAGGAAGACTACTCTATCTAACCATAACACGACCTAATCTCTCTTATGCTGTGCAGTTGTTGAGCCAGCTTTTACAATCACCAAAACAGCCCCACATAGAGGCTGCACACCACGTTTTGAGGTACTTGAAAGGATCACCAGGACAGGGTTTATTTTTTGAGAATAAACCTGATCTTCAGCTCAAATGCTACTGTGATACAGACTGGGTTGCATGCTCCGACACTAGGAGATCTATTATGGGTTATTGTATCTTCTTAGGGAACTCATTAATATCATGGAAATCCAAAAAGAAACATACGATATCAAGGTCTTCTGCTGAAGCAGAGTACAGGTCAATGGCAGCTGCTGTGTGTGAGTTGAGTTGGTTGAAAAATCTGTTGATCAACTTAGGAGTGAAGCAGTTGAAGGCAGCCTTGTTATTTTGTGATAATCAGTCGGCAATTCATATCAAGTAACCCCGTTTTCCATGAAATGACAAAGCATATAGAGATTGATTGCCACTTGGTTAGAGACAAAGTCCAAGTTGGTGAAGTGAAAATGTTGTTTACAACGTCTCAAAATCAAATAGCTGATTTACTGACAAAGGCCATTGGTGGAACCAGATTTAAGTTGCTATTATACAAGATGGGAGTATTGAATATATACTCCTCATCTTGAGGGGGAGTGTTAAGCCCATTTAGATAAAGTTATTTATGTAATTGTACATATTCCTCTTCATCCATATGGCGTGAGCTTCCTGTCCAGCTCGTGAATAAATAGGTGCTTGCTGGTATCATTTTTTATTTCATTGGATTGATTTTCTCAATTGAATCTTCTTCCCACCTTTTATTTCATCTCCTTCAATTCTCTACAAATCATCAAGATTACAGGGTTTTGTTCATCCTTCATCCATTGGTTCATGCATACTGAACTGTGACACACACACACACACACACACAGCTAGTTGATGAACTTGCAATTGAAGGTCAATTCGATCCAACACTCTCTCTCTCTCTCTCTCTCTCTCTCTCTCTCTCTCTCTGCACAAGCAAGAAATAATCTGCGATTTTCTTTTCAATTTCTGGGATTTTTCTACCTCAATTTATATGCGTGTGTATTTATTCAGATTTTTCTTGTGATTGTTAGTTAGGAGTGTTTAATTTTGGATTTCATATGGGTTAGGGGGTCTTTTATGAATTTGGGATTTCTTGTTTCTTGTTGAGTTTTGTGCTTCCCTTGATGATGACACAAAATGCAAAGAAAGAAATTAAGAATACGATCATTTTCAGATATTTTATTATTCTTAAAAATAATGAGGGGTTGATTTGGTTATCTTGATGTTGATGTCAAAATTTTGATTTGATGATCTCTAGCTTGAATTTGAGTCATAAAAGTTAAACTTTAGGGAATTGCTTCATCTTTATTGTTTAATGTGTGAAGGAACTGAAAGGTTTGAAAAGATATTTGTTTTCCTTTTTTTATGCTGGAAGTAGAATTGCTTAGAAGTCAGAGGTTTGATTGCTGAGATTTGAGAAGGAGATTAACAATGGTGACTTATCGTGCTGATGTCCTTCCTGATACAGATTGATGCCAAACTCATATAAATTTAGGTAGGGACACAATGTGGAAATGATGCTTTCTAAAGAATTTAAAGTTATATTCCTTCTTCCATCTTTTGTCGTTTTCTTTTACAATGTGATAATCATGCTTGATTTTGTGGAGCTTAATAACAGTGCATTTTTATCCTCTCGATCACATATTGGTTTGTCCAAATAATCCTAAACTGGCTAAAGGATTTATTAGGAGACCCTTTTTGAGTGCAAGAAAAATCTGTGGAAGAACTTGTATTCTTCTTCTCGTGAAAAATTGAGGACACAACTCTCACATTTAGGTGTACTGTCAAATCTGTGCGTGCTTTGCTCATCTTTATTGTTTTTCTCATTACTATTACTCAAGTATGAATTAGGGGCTAATCTATAACAATCCAAAGTCTGACTTGTTTGAGCTTTTTTAGGTTTGGTGATTGGTGAGGGGATTTGATCAACCACAGAAATACAAGCCCTTTATTAGCAAGTGCTCTACTCAGGGTGATCTAAAGATTGGAAGTGTTCGGGAGGTGAATGTAAAGTCTGGACTTCCTGCCACAACCAGCACTGAGAGGTTGGAACTGCTTGATGACAAGGAGCACATACTCGGGATCAAAATTGTTGGTGGTGATCACAGGCTAAAGGTACGGATCTTTTAGCCATTCACATGTAGTATATTCTATTTCTTGAGGTAATATTTGAATTATAGAATCAGTAATGCCTGACTCGATTACATTTGGTGACTAAAATTAATTAACACTAAGCTGGGAGACTAGCAGTGTTTTTAACCACTTTTGCTTCTCCCTCTATATTTGTGATTGGCCTTGCATTATGAGAACTCGAATTTCAGCTGTTATGTTAAATTTTGGTGGTTCTTCATCTAAAATCGTTCTAATAATTGTATATACTGTTGTATTATTTAGAGGTGTTGATTAGTTTTTAAATTGAAAGTAGTTCTCTTTCATTTTAATTATATCAATCTAATCAAGTTTCTCTAGCAAATCCTCTCTTTGTTATCTGTTTAATTAAACGAACGAACTTGGGATTTCAATTTTCTTTGAATTTATTTCCCTTATTCCTTGTGTTTTCTGTCTTGCCATTTAAATACCTTTGGATGGTTTATAGGAACACTTCAAGTGGCTACATGTTTATATAACTTCTAATTTATGGGAAATCCGGAACCTTAGTTATTGAATCATTTGTCGTCGATGTGCCTGAAGGAAACACTCAAGAAGAGACATGCGACTTTGTGAATGCACTGATCAACTGCAAACTAAAGTCTTTGGCCGATGTCTCGCAGCGAATGGCAATGCAGGATTCGATTAAACCCATCAACCGATTCTGAATTTGCATAAACGATTGGATTGATGGTCTATTGGATTTAAGCAAACCTTCTATTCTAGCCTCAAACTCCTTTAAAGGTAAATGTTTTGTTTTTATTTCGTATTATATACTAATTTCTTATTATATGGAGGGTGAGAATGTGGATTGATATCCATAACTAGTTCTGTGATAAAGAAAAGTGCTGGCTGGATTTCACTGCTTGGTTTCTTCAGGTGTGTAGGCACCAAATCTTGTTTAAGAGAATTGTTACAAACCCCTGTCCACGTCCTGTATATTTTCCCATGGTGTTGATGCCTATATATATTATCATATTTCTATAAATTACCTATCCCATTTGCCTACGAGTTGATTCTAACTTGACTTGGGTTTTATGGTGCTGTTTATTGTTATGGTTTATTCCCGGTTGGTTCAGAGGATAGTATATCGATCATGTCATGATAGAACTTGACATTGTTGATATGATGCAGCCATGTCTGCACTAAAAAATTGCCTGAAGATGAAGTTTGAATCAAGTTGCTTTTTAGAGTACATGGCTGAAATTTTGTGATATTTCTTGTTAAATTATAAGATGACAATGAAACTAGAGGCAGAAAGTGAACATATCAGAAGATTGAAGAATTGCACCTTAATATGAAAATGTTGAATTTTTGCAGGATTATATGGTTCTAGGAATGTATCCCTCATGATTCAAAAGAACACCCCCAGAATTTGGCATCAGGCTCCAGTGGCATTGTGTTAGTGAAATATGGTGTTTCTTTGAGGTATCCACCTCTTCCAAGAAGACTAACCATACAAGAATAACGTTTGATTGTAGAGACAAAGCCATAATCTATCTATCGTCTGCTCTAAAATATGCAGAGACTTCATTAATTAGACCCTTGATCGTTAATCTTCTTTCAGCAGGATAAATCTCAAGTTGAAACGCATAAGCACGTTATATGATGTGTTAACATCCTCAGAATCACGGTGAAACTGCAGTAAATAGATCCCATCAATCAGCTAGCCTTCCCTGCTTTACAAAATCTAATATACAACAAAATTCACCCGAGTAGAAAAATACGAGTTCATGCACAAATCTACCTGCAGAGTTCCAACACAATTGTATAAAGAAACAAGAACACTGTTTTGTATAGATCAGAAGAAACGTGTACTAATTCTGTTCCTATTCCTATTCCCAAGTACCATATTGAACCTACATGTCCAACACAAATCCACAACAAAATTTTTCTGAGGAATACAGGAGCTGTGAGCAAGAAAATGCATCCCTTCTTCACATTACAATCTTGTCAAAATCTAATGGTATTATTAATTGTAAGGTCATTGGCCAGTTTAGTCCCCCCAAGTGTTTTGAAGTAACTCTCCATGTAATCACCAGCATTCTCTTGGCCGGCCGTCTGGAAACACAGGAGCAAGAACCTTCTCATTACTTGTCTTCGAGCCATTCACTTGCTTCTCTGGTTTGCTCAATTCTATATCCACAGTTGCATCGTCATCACTGAAGTCTGGGGGCATATCATCTTCTTCATCACTCCAATCATCCTCATCTTCTTCATCGTCAAATCCATCGCTTGCTAAATTATCAATGTCAGACAATTCATCTTCCTCGTGTTCACCAGTTCCATCTTCCGCCTCTGTATCTTCTGCTTCATCTGAATCAGCATTCGGAACATTTCTCCCCCGGAATCGTGGAACATTAACAAGTGCGCGGAGCTTCTCCTTAATAAGCAACAACTTGTCCTTTTCTATCAACTGAGAATCGTGATATGCTTCACGGAGGAAAACAGAGTCCCTATCGCCCTTCAGAGAAACATAGAACATATCAGGATGCCTTATCAACATCCCCCTAAGCTGTTGAGAAAATCTGAATTCCTCTCGAAAATGGGTTAAATGATCAACAAGTGATCTCTTCTCAACGGTGAGGCTCAAGATCTCGTGAACTACACCAAAAGCATGTTTTTCTTTCTCTGGAGTACCAGGCCTCAATTCTGAAAAATCAGAGTAAGGCGATATAAAAGGCATATCTCTAAATTGAGAAACCCTTCTCATTTCACCTTTCGAAAGATTAAGCCCCTTTGGTAGCTTCACTCTATTGAACTTGGGGGACCGATCAATAATCAAATCTCTCTCCTTATTCTCTTCTTCTTGGAGCTCTGCAGCAGAGACAGCAAGCTCAGGGTCCCAATGAGTCAACTCCAAAGCTGGCCCTTGTTCTGTTGCAACAACCTTGAAATACTGTGGGTATCGGTGACAAATAGTGTCACGAAATTCCAATGGAAGTCCAAGATCAGTCTTCAAATGGGCAATCTTCTCCAAAAGAATCCTCTTCTCAATCGACATCATCAACAATTTCCTTAGCTTGATAACCAACAAGTCCTCCATTTCATTCCTAACCTTCAACTCCTCGAGATAAAGCTTCTCGGCCTCTGGAGTTAACTTAAACTGAAGTGAATATACCCCTTCTTCCACAATTTCAAATACAGAAGGAAATTTTCTCAACAAAGCAATAAATCGCCGCTTTTTCTGCATGCCCAACGCTTTTCTCCATCTACCCAAATCGCGAAGGGCCATAATCATATTCGGTTGGCTCACTAAAATCTTCCTAATTTTTAAAGCCAACTTAAGCTTCTTATCCCTTTGAATTACATTATCAAAAGGAAGCTCTTTCCTCTTCTTCACAGCACCCGCACTTATTAACGGAACACGAAAATGGGTTCTCCTCAAATTCCCCAAAGATACATTGTTTTGCTCAAAAACCAACTTTTGACCCAAAAATGATGTCTTTACAGAGGGAACTGAAATAGGGTTCTCTAAACAGAACTTGGGTTTTCGAAGCAAAGATGATTTATGTGAGAAAAAAAATGGTAAAGAGCCAATTGATGGCAAATCTGTATGCGAAGAAGTCAGGAATTTGGGTTCCATAATTACTTTCATTTCTTACGAGGAATCACTGGAAAAATGAAATAATGTAACACAACAAAGCCGACATCACAGAGTGTATTATCTATATATTATATCTATATAAGAATAGACTGACCTGAAGTGCTGAAGTTAGGGTTCATCGGCTAAAACCCTCTAAAGAATTTTTTTCCCCTTATCTTCTTAGATTTCTCATTTGAGAACCGAGAGGTGCACACAAATGATAAAAAGATGAAGCACGACTTTAGGGATGGAATAGGTGCGACTTTTATTCTACTTTATAGATAAAGAGAGAATATGGTAACTCTAGGGAAAAAAACAATTGGCTTACAATCAACTTTAAGCTAAAAACCCATGTTCAAATCCAACCTAATGAGTTTGTAAGATAAAAACTTCATTACAAGTTTCATATACAACATTAGATCACTTGCCTAACAATATTTTTAATTTATTTTTCTTTTTTAATCATATTCAACACTGTATATATAAAACAAGCAACGAACCTGATTTCTTAGCTCACGATCTAGATAGCCAAAACAAATTGATAGCGCAAAGATGTTGAGAATTGCACGAATGTGATATGACCTAACTCGACTATCAAATTTAGAACTGTTGATAGGGAGAACATAGCTCAAGTTCATCACACCAAGAGAGGCCCTTCTCTCAGTTTTTTTATCTGTTTTTTGTACCAATGAGAATTTCTTGATTCAATGAATGACGAGTTTTGAAGTCAATAATAATACTGTTTTTAAGCCTCTTTTATTGTTATATCTATAAATTACGTAACGACAAGGGGGAAGCCATGAAGGGTCCAATGCAGGCACATGCCAGCACTGAACTTTGGCACATTTCTTTTAAATTCTCAGTGCCCACATACTGAAAAGCAATAATTGATAGAAATGAAGAAATCATCAAAATGGAAGAAGAATCTTGAAGGTGCTGGTGCTATTATTTATTTACATCATTACCACTATTTTTGATTAATTTACCTACACCATCCTTGACATATTCATCTAAAACTTAGAAAGCCCAATTCACCGACTTTGCTTAGTATACATATTTTATGAGTGTATCTAAATGGAGTGTGAGAGAAAGAAAGATGTAGTGCATATGCACATACATGTGGTGTGTGAAAATTGAGAGTTATGATGGTTGGCGGTGTGTGAGGAGAGAGATAGAGAATTGATAGATTTAGAGAAAGTGGTTGAGTGGTGTGATACAGAGAGATTGAAGTTTCAGCAAAGTGGAGTGATAGTGTTGTAGATAGTAAGGTGACATGTATAGGTGTTTAGTGAGAGAAAGTGTGTTTTGTAACAAAATGTTACACAAATTTTCATTAATTTAATTGTTTCTTTAATATTTAAATTCAACAATTTGATATTAGAGCATAGCAATCATAGACNTGATATTAGAGCATAGCAATCATAGACGAATTTTTTTTAGCTTTTGGAGTTCGTGTACAAATGGAGATTTTGAAACTTTTATAAAGTTTGCTTAATTACGAAATGGTAAATTAAGTCAAAATGGACAACCTATAAATGGTTTACGTAATAAAAAAACTCGCTAATAAAAAATTATACCGTATGACAAACTTGCATAGAGTTTTATCTTCAAGGGTAATACCTATGAGAAGTAGTTTACTGAAGTCACATGATACCGCCGCAAAATTGTGGCTTTAAAAAGTGGAGATTCAAAGCAAGCACGACTATATTTGTTATAAAGACAATAATCGAGAAAGAATTGTTAAAGCATGTAAATGATAAGAATACATCAAAAGAATTGTGTCCCCCTGAATAATATACCTGACTTTGCCCCTATGTGAAGGATCCCAATTAATGGTGAATTTGTTCACTTTTATTAATTTCACGGCTTTAAACCGTTAATAGACGTCATCCCATTAGCTGAGAACAACTTCCTTCCCTTGTTAACTCCAGACGCCGTCAGTTAAAATATTTAGGTTTCCTTTTCAAAGTGAAACGGAATAAAGCAATCTTAAGATTCTCTAGCTCATGTGCATCAAAGTAGCTTCTTTTTAATAATTAACTTCTAAAAATGGCCAAGCATTGTTTGAAATGTTTTACTGGCTTTTAGGTACACAAGAAATGAATACCAAATGTACCTTCTTAATTTGTCAATCCAATTATTTTTATAATAATAAAGTCGTCGTTGAATTGAGCATTTGCCTATGGAATCCTTTGCCTCCTCTGTAAGTGATCTTGGCGATGGCATAATAAATTGGCACAAACCCTTTCTACCCTTTGTTGCCCATATGCAAGTTACTCTATCATTTCAAATTTGACATTTTTACCCTCATATCAACAATTACTTGTGCAAATCGTTCCTATAGTATGATGTTTAATAGGCGCTGGTTTGCAAGTGACATAATTTTAAAGGATGAAAATGTCGGTTCTTATAACCCTTATCATTTAATTGTAATAAAAAAAATAATATAAAAATGAAAGAAGAAGAAGAAGAAGAAAAAAAGAACACTTTGATGTATCACCTAATGTACAAGAAGAATGATCCATTATTTTATCACCATAAATTCACCAATCAAACATGCTACATGTAACATGATTGACCAATATTGCAATTTGAGAGTGTACATGTCATTTGAAACTATAGAAATGATTTATGTAAGGATGACAAATGATATAGACACTTTCTAGGTGTGTATGAGACATATTATTTTGAAAAAATGTATTTTAGAATAATAGATTGATGAAGAATGAGTTGTTGAAAAAGAAAAACAAATTATTAATGTGATGAAAAATATTATTTTATTAAACAATATGTGATTGAAAATCAGTAGAAGAATGAAAATGAAAATTTTAATGTGTACCAGACAGGAGCTAATACCCTTTTCAAGAAGTATGAAAAGGGAGAGTCACTCATCTATTTACCAAATAAAGTGATTTAGATTTAGAAGGTGTTTGGTGATGATTAAAATTAGATTTTAGTAGATTGTGATAGAAATTTTTGAAATGTGTATTTGAAAAGTTGTGGGACCCATGAAAGATGTGGTTAATATTAATTGTTTGACTTTGAATTAGATTAAAATCAAATTTTAATCCAGACCAAATAGGGGCTTAGTTGTCTCCTATTTTTTAAACTTTTTTTATACAATCATTTTCAATCACACAATAAAATATTTTATATGTAAACTTAATTTTTTTCTATTTTCTAACCATACATTTTTAAAAAAATTACTATTTAAAATATTATTTAAAAAAAAAAAAAACCCCCACCGAACATGAGTTTAGAATGTCTTTATATAAATGATTTCATATTTCACATGAAGGTGTATTCAATTGAGACTTTTAATGACTTTTTATGATTTAAAAAGTCTTATGGGTATTTAATGTATACTTTTAGAGATTCTCTAAAAGTATTGGTGTATTCAATTGAGATTTTATAAACTTTTAAAAGTTTATAAAAGTTACGGTGTATTCAATTAAAACTTTTTAAAAGCTTTCTATAGGTTTAGGGTATTTAAATTTTTATAACTTTTAGAGACTTTTATAAAAGTCTCCATGGTACTAACTTTTAAAAAAAAATTAATATATATATTTTTTCAATATTTCACTTTCATTTTCTCTTCTACGAATATTAGAGTTATGATTAAAATTTACTTATTTTTTCTATTGATTATAGTTTCTATTTTTCTTTATTTCTCTCTTTATTGTCTATTTATATTATTTATGAAAGAATTTAAATTGTATTCTTATAACTTTTTTCTTTTCTTTTTTCATTCATTTTTTCTGAAAAATATTTATTTTTAATTAGCTTATAAAATTTTATATAGACTAATATATATTATATTAATAATGCTAAATATTAGATTTATTTCTTGTAGGTTTTTTAGTACTGACGGTATCCACAATAAATACTGACTAGCCACATGCTTCTCAAATACATCAAAATTTATAAATGTATTTCGAAATTATTCTATGCTTTATATTGATAATATTGAAAAATGAAAATTGTCTATTTATTTCACGAAAAAATCGATATTTGGTCTTGTTAAAATTTAATTTTTTAATAGGTCTTGATAAAAAAAAATGATTAAATATATGGTTTAAAAGTTAAGAAATATTATCAATCTCGTGAAATATATAATTAAAGTTAATTATTGGCTTTGACTCAATTTTTATTAATTTTTTAAATCAAATCAAGGGCAAAGTCTATCGACTCCAAAATAAAGGTGGACCTTAAGGTACAACCAATTGGAGAGATCAACAATAAAATATCAAGTACACAGAATTCTGCTCACTCCCAGGCACTATGATTGAAGCAGGTGAAACAACCACTAATGCATTAACGCCGTTAATTCAGAAAACACGCACTAACACTCTACGTTGAGTGCCGCATATCGCTCCCGACCGTCGCCGCCATCTCGAACCACCGCGAATGGAGGCTGTGTTGAATGCAGTCATCTTACACTAATTATCCCAAGCGCCGATTTGATCGTCTACTTAGGGTTTTGGCTAGTAATATTTCTTAGATTATTTGTATTATTTTCCTATTTTTTGGGGTAATTTTAATGGCGTTTATATATATATTTTAAATGTATATTATATTAGATTTATTTCTTGTAGATTTTTTAGTACTGACGGTATCCACAATAAATACTGACTAGCCACATGCTTCTCAAATACGTCAAAATTTATAAATGTATTTCGAAATTATTCTATGCTTTATATTGATAATATTGAAAAATGAAAATTGTCTATTTATTTCACGAAAAAGTCGATATTTGGTCTTGTTAAAATTTAATTTTTTAATAGGTCTTGATAAAAAAATGATTAAATATATGGTTTAAAAGTTAAGAAAAATTATGAATCTCATGAAATATATAATTAAAGTTAATTATTGGCTTTGACTCAATTTTTATTAATTTTTTAAACCAAATCAAGGGCAAAGTCTATCGACTCCACAATAAAGTTGGACCTTAAGGTACAACCAATTGGAGAGATCAACAATAAAATATCAAGTACACAGAATTCTGCTCTCTCCCAGGCACTATGATTGAAGCAGGTGAAACAACCACTTTTGCATTAACGCCGTTAATTCAGAAAACACGCACTAACACTATACGTTGAGTGCCGCATATCGCTCCCGACCGTCGCCGCCATCTCGAACCACCGCGAATGGAGGCTGTGTTGAATGCAGTCATCTTACACTAATTGTCCCAAGCGCCGATTTGATCGTCTACTTAGGGTTTTGGCAAGTAATATTTCTTAGATTATTTGTATTATTTTCCTAAAAAACCCCATTAAAATTACCGCAGGGAGGATGTGAAGACGAGCGAATCGGCGGTGTCGAAGATTGTTAACCTTGCTGAGGAGGCGAAGCTTGCGAAAGAAGAAATAAAGCCTACTAAATACCAGGTCTACAGTGTCTGCAAGTCTCTCGTTGCTGGTGGAGTAGCCGGAGGCGTGTAAGTTTTTATTTTCTACTAATGTTTATGTGTGCTTGTGTGCGAGTACTATTTTTCGATAGTTTTTCTTGTTATTATTAGATCATTTCTTGTTGAAGTTTGGTAGAAGCGTTAATTGGTTATGAAAATGAAAAATTGATGCGGCCGGTGTCTTTGGATGCGTATCAGATTTCTAACTGCACGAATATTCGATGTATAATTATCAATGTATGTGTGCATGCTTGCAATTAGGTAAATGTTTTAGTATATTTTCTGGATAAGAATTGGATTGCATCTGGATGAAAATTGGTATTGTTCAATGTTCCGCGATTGAATTCGGGGTATATTAGCTACTGATCTGATTTTTCTTTTGTCTAAAAATTTGTACGCACCATTTGAGAAAGGGAGAAAAATGTCATTTGTTTGAGTTAATTTGTGGTGAATAAAAAAATAAAATAAATAAATGTTTGTGACATTAATGATTAATGATGGAGAACATATTTCTTTTTTCTTTATGAAGGAGAGAATATTTTAAGTTGAAAACAATAGTGTAACTGAACCATTTTCTTTATCAAATATAAAAATGCCTTCTGCAATAACTGAATGGAACTTGGAATATATTGTTTGGCTTTGAATTTTAGTTGCTCATCTTTTGATTTAAATAAAATATGGGCTTGACTTTCTTTCAAAATGTTTATTTTCAGGTCACGAACTGCTGTAGCTCCATTGGAACGACTAAAAATATTGCTACAGGTTAACTTACTTTTTTCTCCTCGTTGCTTTTTGGTTCCCATGCTTTATCTAAATTATTTTCTCAATGTAAAAGCAAAGCCGAGAACCCAAATAAACATTGGCTACTATTATGTGATGAGAACACCATTAGTTTTGATGTTTTATTTAGGACAAACTACTCGCTCATCCTGTTATTTGATATTTTCATGGCTATATGATGCCCTTCAAACGTACAGGTTCAAAATCCGCACAACATAAAATACAATGGTACTATTCAAGGCTTGAAATATATTTGGAGAACTGAGGGCTTTAGAGGGTTGTTTAAAGGAAATGGCACCAATTGTGCTCGAATAGTCCCGAATTCTGCTGTAAAGTTCTTCAGCTATGAGCAAGCCTCCAAGTATGGTCTTACTTATCAAAGAAACTATTTTAAATTTTGGTTCTTTTACATACCAAGATTTTATTTCTTTTGTTTGCATATTCCTTTAAGCCGCTTTTAGTTCTATTTTCTTCATGATCTATCCATTACTTGTATATATCTTATTGCATCGGCATTTTGATTGACTGGCAGCAGGTTTATCTTATATCTGTTCGTAGTTAATAAGAACTTTTGATATTTAATTAGCACGAGAAATGTAAATCCTTGTTTTGGTATCTTTTCCTAATTGACTTTTTATTTTATGTTGCAACAGGGGTATATTATATCTGTATCAGCAACAAATTGGCAATGGTACGCATTTGTCTTTCTTCACACACTTGTACCTAACTTTTACTGCTGCTTTATTAGTTGAGTGAAAGATCCATGTCTTTAAAGTTTGAACATCTTTGTTCAATTTTTTTTTCAGTTTTGTATTTTTGGGCCAGCAACATCTTTCTACTTAATAAAAAGAAAAAGACTCAATCGTAGATTTTTTTATCTTATATTCCAGTTTATGGAATGTCCATTTCTGAGAGACAAACTTTCTTGTCTGCCTATATATTCGTTGCTGGAACCCGGCTTGCATTTAATGTTGGTGATGGTGCTTACTCAGTTGTTTCATATTTTGTTTTCATGATACTGATCTAATTCTAACAGAAGACTGTGAATATCACATTTACCCAGGAAAAAAAGGTGTGTGAAAATCACCGAAAACCAACAGTTAGCTAGCTTTGGGAGTTTTTTAGCCAAATAAATATATTCTAAGTTGATGTGTCAACTCATTAATTTAAAGATCTTGTACTGATCTTGGGACATTTGGCTGCATAGCTAGCTGACCATGGAATATACTTGATACCCCCTTTTAATAAGTTTAGTTTCTTGCTACTTTGCTAGTATTCCAGTATTGGGAAGATTAATCAAAAACCACTTTTCTACTTGATGGACTATGTCCATAAATAGCAGGCTTTATTTGTTTCTCCTCTCATATTTATGTTTTAAAAATTTATGTTCCTTAATCTTAAGAGGATACTGGTTGTCATTTTAAACCTTTTGATTTCAAGAGTTAGAATATGGGTTGGAGTTTTGATCTCAAAGGTTGCCTTCATTACATGGGAGACGTCTCACCATGTTAACCCTTCTATGGCCAGATTGAAAGAACATGGGCGACGTGTTATTTTTCATGAATTTCCATTTTATATTTGTCAAGTATTTCTTGGTTAATTTTTGAATGTAAGCTTTGACAAAGCACAAATATCTGTCCTGATCATTGATGGTTTTAATTTTATAATCATTTAAACATAGAATTAATGAGGAGATCTACACGATCTGATAATCCAACCTATTCTGTAAAGAAAATGTTAATTTGTTCTCAAGATTTTGGTTAAATAATTTCTGGAGTTGCAGTATTTACCTGAACTCAGTAACCAGAGTGATAACCATAATTTCCTTCACAATTAGATATGCTGAGATAAGTAAATACATTTGTCACCATTTATACGGGACCTGCTTAATGAAGTTGTTATTATTATTATTTTTTTTAATTTTTGTGCAGAGTCACTTTAATGGTTGATTAGTTTTGACCAAATTTTAATAAGTGCTGTGCTTATAGCCTTGCATGATCTAATCTAACTGATTAGGCTACTGTTTTATTGACTTGTTAGTATTATCTATGTATATGATTCAAGCAGAGAGATGAGGATCATCATGCCATTTGAATAGTTGCATCATGCGTGTTTTCTTCCACAGAGGATGCTCAGCTGACTCCTTTATTACGTCTGGGAGCTGGAGCTTGTGCTGGAATAATTGCTATGTCTGCAACATACCCGATGGACATGGTTCGAGGCAGACTTACCGTGCAGGTATTGAGAGTCATCTGGAAGATCATCTTTTTGGAAATTGTGTTGGCTTCTCTGAGAATTTAATGCAGTTTCAGTAGTGTATTCCAGATCATAATGCATATTCCTTTTTCTGTGTTGCAGACAGATAAGTCTCCCTATCAGTATAGAGGAATGTTTCATGCTTTGTCAACTGTGCTTCGTGAGGAAGGTTTTCGTGCTTTGTACAAGGGTTGGCTTCCTTCTGTCATTGGAGTTGTAAGTCGAGGAATTATTTTAACTATGAAAATGATATCAGTAATAGACATGACACGTCTACAACATTTTGCTTCAGTCAACTTGGATAACATGATGAAACTATCTATGGTACCCGTAGCGTAGAGTATTCACAGAAAGACTAGGAAGATAATGATTGTGCTCGAGTTACAATTTATACAAGTTATAAGCACTTAACTATCATGAGATGGGATATTACTTATATTGATTTACAGTCTGAAAATTGCTCCACCAGCCATAATTCATTTTTGCCCTTTTTTGTTTGGTCAATGTCACCTGTGAAGAACAAGGAACCATCACCATTGCAAGTCCTATCTTGCCAAACATTCTACAATAAGCCCAACCTGATCACACGATAAGTCTATGTATCACATTCCAAGCTGACATTTCTTGCATTACATGGCGGATTAAAATGCCAGACCAAATAGTGAAGCTTTTGCATAGTGTAGTATTTAAATCTCTTATTTATATCATCAATTTTGTTCAGTCTTCACTCTCTTTAATTAATAAACTGTATTTTCTCTACTAATCCGTCAAGTGATAAAGAGGACACCAGCTCTGTGTATAGGTGTAGTTTCAATGTTAATGCTTTAAATATTTTGCAGACCTGAAATGTTGGCGCTCTTAATAGTTAAAACAACCTTGGCCTTTTCGTTGATCTTGGTTCATTTAATGTAGTATTTTGTTGGAAGTGTATTTTAGAGATTCACGTCTAGTTCAATCTCTTGTTTGGCTAACAAAGCCAATAATATTATTTTTTACTTTTGCCTGTTACCTCTAGTCCATGTCAGGACCAACTTGAACACCTCATTAAAATTTCTGTTATATTTTAAAAAGATCTGTTTCTTTCCATTTGATTTTTCCTTCTAAAATCTGAGCTTTTGAATGGGAAGATATTTATCATGCCTGCAAAATCACATTAACTCTTCCACCTATATAGGATCTGCTGTATTAAAAATTCTACACTGTCCAATCATATTGTGATGATCACACTCTTTACTGTTTGCAGGTTCCATATGTGGGTCTCAACTTTGCTGTGTATGAATCTCTAAAGGATTGGTTGATTAAATCTAATCAATTTGGGCTTGTTGAAGATAATGAATTGGGCTTGGTAACAAGACTTGCATGTGGGGCTGCAGCAGGTACTGTCGGACAGACTGTTGCATACCCGCTTGATGTTATCCGTAGAAGAATGCAGATGGTGGGGTGGAGTAATGCTGCTTCAATTGTCACTGGTGATGGTGGGAGAAGCAAGGCCTCCCTTGAATATACTGGCATGATCGATGCTTTCAGGAAAACTGTTAGGTACGAGGGCTTCAGAGCATTGTACAAGGGTTTAGTCCCCAACTCAGTGAAGGTCAGTCTCTTAATAAATTTTTCCTGCCAGTTTTTTGTTTAAATGTCCTGAAATTGCCACTCAGCCTAGAATGTTATTCAGGGCTCTGTGGCATGGAAGCACTACTTTAAAACTTCCAAAAATATTAATTTGAGGTTTTATAAGCTTCGATCACAATAATGATAAAACTATTTGGTTAAATATATTAGGAAACAAACCAAAGAAACTATAGAGAAAAAGTGGTAGCATGTACAAGAGATCATCTGCTCCGTATGGGTTGAATCAGAAATGGACTACTCATTTTAGAATGGAAATTAATTTCTGAGCAAACTATAGACTGAATTGCATATAAGTTGTTGAAGGGGGTAATCATTTTGACCGGCGAGTCATCTGTGTTTTAGTTGAGAGCTTGTGACTGTAATTTTGTCTTTCGGAACTCTTTACGTGGCAAAAGTTCTACTGAAAGCCAATATAGAAATGGGTTCACTTGCAATTGTAATTGTTAAATAAGAATCCCATTCTACCATTTCTAGGCTAGCATTTATGGTCTGTATGATAAGGTGGATTAGATAGATAGTAATAAGAAAGAAAACAGCAAGCAAATCTAAATTCTTTTTCATTGTACAGTTGAGAAAGATCTAATACTGTGTGTCAAAACGCACTTAGAGCTCAGACCAAATAATAAGTTTGTATCTAGTTAATATTAAGTCTGACATTTTTCAGGGGAAAATTTATGGGCAATTCACGAGTTTTATGTTGACTGAATATTGAAGCAATCGTTCCTTGTGTAGATGGACATGTATCATTTAATATTACATTTTCCTGTGCAGGTCGTTCCATCAATCGCTATTGCATTTGTGACTTATGAACAAGTGAAGGACATCCTGGGTGTTGAGATTAGAATATCCGATTGAGGCGAAGAGAGCTTTGATATTCATTATTCGTCACGTGATTTTTTTAGGTGTGGGATAAGAGAGGAACGATTGCATTGATGCTGCTATCCTCTTCTTCAGAGCGACAAGTTATAAACTATCTAACCCATATTTATACGTTCCACTGTCTTATGATGCGTGTTTTTCTTTTGGGTTTTTCCGTACTGTGATTTCAAGAAGGATTAGCGAGGAATAGTACAATAAATGCTTTTGCAGGTTGCTGTTAAGCCGTAGAAAGCATAGACAGATGATCTTGAATATTCTTGTATCGTTTTAACGAACACAATTCCCGAGTTCTAGATAAAATTGTAAGTTTATGTTTCTACGGCGTGGTTGATGGAAGCGTCAAGGCTGCCTTCTACAACCTGCACGTGTTTTCATTTTATAAACGAACTCATGCATTAACAATAAATTTATTTGTTTTCATCTATTTCCAATTTTGAGGAAGTATTACATAGTACATGGTTTTATGTGCTGTATAAAGTTTTTTAATCATAAATATTCTTACACACGTTCCCTTCTTTAATTCTATTGTGTAAATATGCCATGAACAATCATTGACTCGACTCGAGGCACAATTCGTGCCATACTTTGATAAAAAAGGTCAACATGTCTTCTCAAAATCACATTCTCCTGCAGTGCCTGAATAGAGGAAATATTCGAATGAAAGGAAATGTGAGCATGGGCGACAAAGAAGTTTTATATTACTGTTGGGAAAAATCTGTATATTTTTTATTATTAGTTTCTTAAATTTACCTGTAATCTCGTGTCTTGGTATGGAGTCTTGAAATTTGACGTTCAGGGCTTCTAAAGTCATTTATTTCTGGCCTTCTTGTTTGTAAATTCGATATTTTGTGTTTTTCTTTACTATTTTCGACACTTTTTTCCTCGAGATTTGGACATTCTTCTGAGGATAACGAGAGCGACGAAAGAACCAGAATAAGATTTAACTCAGCAAGAGCCAACTTGTCCATATCCGTATCCAAATGTCCTTTGCTTTCAATATTCTCTTCCACGTTCTCTTCTTTCTCTCCTTCACTGTCTGCAACCTTATTCATCACAGATTCTGCCATTGTTTCGCTGTTATTAGAATAAAAATAGCAAATTTTGAAGATTAGCAATATACAGAGCCTTCCTACTCAATAATCACAAGAAAATGCAGGAATTCCCGCACAAATATATTGGGCTGCGAATTCTCTTAGTATGTTTGCCCCGCTTAAATGGTTTTTCAACTTTTCATTTTCGACGAATGATTACTACCCGATTAAATACCTAAGAAGATACTTTTAAGCAGAGTTACACAAGTTTCATGTCTACAAGAAAAATGAGGCTTTTGAAAAGATATAATTAAAACTAGAATAGGACGACAAGAAAACCAAAATATATTTACCTTGATCAAGAATAGCCTCAAAACGTTGATAATTCAACTATCGAGAGTTTTCTACAATAGCTTTCGTTCTTTCAGATTCTTGTATCCGAGTAGAGGAAATCTCTCTTATCAATCGAGTCACTGTTTCAAGAAACACGACTCATTCAAGGCATACAATTAAAAATATCGATAATAATAATAATTAATAAAAAAAAATCATGTGAGCAGGAATTGGATTGATGATATATTATTTGTGTGTAAAGCAGAAAGTACGAATGAATGATTATGTTTCTTCAAAAAATTAGGCCGTAGAGATGAATATGGTTGGCCGTTTAATTTGTTTCTGGTCTTCAATAATAATGAATGATTGATTGTGACGTTAGAAACATTTTCCTAGAGAATAATAAAAAATTAAACAAACTGGTCATACAATTAATTTCTTGTACGTCAAGTCTTTGATAAGAAAGAAAGTCAAGTTTTTATATAATAAATGTCAATTATAACCCGCCCCGCACCGCATCATAGAGAATGTAAATCGCGGGATGTGCCCAGCAGGTCAGGATACAAGAGCTGCCATACTGACGCCCACAAAGAGTCAATTATAATTTGACGAAGTGTTATTTGACATCACCAATGTTTAATACCAGTCTAGACAGTAGTACTAGTGGCATTAAGTGATAGAATTAATTAAATGAATTACATAATTTCACATTTAATTGAACCAATTACATAATGTCAAATAAACTGGTGTTCTAACACCACCGATGCTCGATAGTATTATTTTTTGACGAATTTCTCTATTCTTTGACGACTAGAGCTGTTAGATAAAGCTTGATGCTTGAAACTTCTATTAATGAATGCTATTGATATTTAAATTCAAGATATTTGTCTGGTTTAAAATCATTTTGCGATACCTCTTGCTTTTAGACAAGGCAGTTTAAACTTTAAAGTAATTATCGAATCATTTTGTAAGATTACAATTCTTAAACACTTTGTCCTTCTACATGAATACCATATTGAGATTTTTGTCTCACGTTTCATGGTAGTCTGTCTACCTCTTTATTGTGAAATACGAGATTGGCTAGTGTCATGTATGAAATATACTACAAACATGGAGTATTTTGACTAATTGGTTGAGGAATCCTCTTTTTGATTATATCTCTCTTTTCTTCTTGTACAGTAAGGTGTTGCGTTTTGTTGAGAAACTAAGCTAGTTCAA
>CAIGRQ010099033.1:0-12105 GCA_903798375.1 Fraxinus sp. D2006-0159 | reverse complement strand
TGATAATGAAATCATTGGTCAAGGTGAACTCATAAGTCGAAAAAGAGTTTTCGACTTACACTGACTTAACAGTAGGATAAAAGATATGATCGATAATTGAGATTGACACATATCCATATCTCGTAATTGATCGGATTATATTGATGAAAGGATTATAGTTTCACGGTTGACGAACAAGTTTGATTTTGTCATACCACATGACATTTCTCGTCACATGTATTGCTATGACACATTGCTAGATGTCAATCTGGAATGACGGATGTGAATTGATGATAAATTAAAAGGAGTATTTTAATTTATCAATTTTGATTAGATCAAAATAATAATTCATGTCGTTAGGCATCGTGATTGGGAACCTAATGGATCACACACAAAAGAGAACCAGAAGAATGAGATTTACCAATTAATTAATTGACAAGTGTTAGATAATTAATTAATTGAGTTGCTTATTAAAATGTCCGAATTAATTAATTGGATTAATTAATTCATGGACCAGATTTAATTAATTTGATTAATTAAATATTGGATTGGGTTTAGTTTAAGAGACGGGCCGAGCCCGCTTGAACTTATATTAATAGGCTTCTAAGATTTGAAAACAGTAATGAAATTTTCATAGTTCTTGCTCGCACGAGAAAAGAAAACTCTGGCCGTCATTCTTATATCAATGGTTAATTCACTTCTACCATATCTAAGGTATTTTTGACATCCTTATACTTATCACCAAGAGCATTTAGTATACCAACTACTTTTTGATCATCAGAGATCTTTTTCCCACAACTAATAGAATCCTTAGAGATCTTATTAAACATATCCATGTTCTCTTCTAAGTCAGCACTAGGATCAAACTTATGACCGAAGAACTGTTTCCAAAGAAAACATTTATAAGATAAAGACTTAGAGACATATTGTTTCCGTAGAGCTGCCCATAACTCGGTAGCAGTTCCAGTCTCTCCTATCTTTCTAATAACCGAGTAAGACAAATGAAGAAACAAGGTACTCTAGGCTAATTCATCTTGTTCAGACTTCCTAACTTCAGATAAGGTTTCAAGCCAAGACTTATCAATAACTTTAGCACATTTTAGCTACATCAAAAAAAGCTTTCATTTTTTTTGGCTCCAGACACTAAAATCTCATTTGACATCCCAATTTTGAACATCAATTTTAGTGGTCATACTGTGCAAACATGTTACAATTGTGTCCAATAAGGAAGGCAAATAAGAAAGTACAAGTTGTTTCAATTTAAACAGATCGCAGGTAATATTGTATATCCAACAAAGGTGCACAGCCATAATGTTTACACACAGTAAACAACAATAAACAAATTTAGGATATGTATGCAGATTTATACACAAAGTATATACACTGTATGAGAATTATATCACAAATCAAGAATTCATAGTAGTTTAATATCTATGATTATCAATTCAAGAAATCGAAAAACACGGCATACACCATGTAAATGAAGGTTACAAATCAAAAACCTAAATAGATTTCTTAAACCAAAACCCAGATTCCCTCATATTTTAGGGGCCTATCAGGGAACCTTAGACAAATGTAAATTAAGGAGATTTTCAGAAAATCCCTGAATTAGTAACTTGATAAACTAGATATTATCAAGAATACAACAAATGTTTGAGAAATCGTTACTAGAACTACAAGTAATGTATGATGTAATCAAGAAATACCAAGAATCGAAACAAGATTTCAATCGAATAATCTTTCTCACTGTAGAACAACAAAAGATCTGTTAGATCTAATATTTTCAAAAATTGAAGAGTCACAAGAATAAATTGTGAGAAAAGAAAATTTTCAAGAAAATTCTGATACCACTGTTGGTTCCAGATAAAACAATTTAAGTTGTGATTCTTTCAAATTAAACAGAAAATAACAAAGTAATTGCAGAAAAGAATAAGAATAAAAAGGAATTTTTCGGCCAAAGGCCCTGGAGATTCGGCGACCATTTCTAACGCCTAATCCCCCCTTGATCATCCGTTAGGATATTGCTCGTATCCACTAGAAACGGCCCAAAAACAGGCAAAAATAAAGTTACAGAACAATGCAGAATGTTCATCTTCAACACACAAACAACTCTATTCAAAATACAACACAATTTCACTAAGAGATCAAACTAATCTCTTTCTTCCTCACTATAAGAATTTCACTCATAAATTACAGATCATTCACTCCAAAATATCGCGGTCGAGAGAGAAAGAAAGAACTAGGGTTTCACACAAAAGACGATCTTGGGACCTGTGTAATTGGGCTTCATTAAAACTTTGGGTTCATAATTCCAACACCCCAAACTTTACCTTTACCTTAAATTCCAAAATCTACATTACCACAAATGATTTCTAAAATGATAATAGTGCCTTTGATAAGTTTCAAACATTACACTGTTAACCCGAAAAATTCTAATTTCGGAAATTAGGCCCCTGTTTGATAAAAATTCAAACTCAAATTTTAATATAAGTTAAAGTTAACAACTAATCTTAACAGCACATTTTATGATATCTACAACTTTTAAATCATGCATTTCATTAATTTTTATTAAAATCTACTAAAAATCTTATTTTAATCTCCACCGAACATGGGTTAAATATAAAAATGATAATTTCACCCATATAATTACAAGTAAAAAATTCAAGAAAATAATCAAGAAATTGAATAATATGAATGCTTTCATAAATTTATTTTCTTGTTTCTTTTACCTAACAAGGGAGTTGCCTACAAAGTAGGCTACCTTAATATTTTTAAGTGATAATATTTGACAATCATTGTTTCAAAACTCTTTTTTTATGTACTCATTTTCAATCACATAAATTCTCACAATAAAATTTTTTGCACGTAAATTCAAAGTTTTCCTTACTTTTTTACCGTGCATTCTCCAAAAAAAATAAAAATTCAAAACTTCATTTTACCAAAATAATAATTGTGAAACATTGGCATAGGTTGAATGCCGTTTGTTGTGAGAAGTTGATCATGAGTTGGATAATTATCCAACTATAGGTACACCCTAACCCTATTTTGATGAGGGCAATTTAGTCTAGAAATGGATAATAAATTCAATTTGGCTAATAGACGAGGAAAAGTCCGCGTCATTTCAAAATCTAGCGCCTGTTGGAGTTCATTTTCAACTTATTTGTAGACATTATTTTTATCGTTGCACATTAAACAATTCTTTCTTTATTCAAGATTCTCACACCGACTTGACAAAAGTCCGTCAAAAAATTTTCTTGTTTTCCAATTATACCCCTATAATGGCAAAGAAATCACGGAGCATTTAAAAAAAAAAGGGTAGTTGGAGTACTGATGGGTAAGAGATGAATAATCTTTGACAGACTTTTGTCAATCTTAAATAATAAAATAGTTGTTTACCGATATAAAAAATATCTACAAATGAGTTGAAAATGAGCTCCAAACAAACGCTTAATCATAAAGAACAAGAAAAACTCCCAATTAATGATTTGGGTTTTTAAATGTTTATAGATAGATTGGTATAAAATTTCAATTTGGCTAAGAGATGAGGACACGTGGTTGCAAAGCTTATCCATGAGATGGCGAAGAACGAAAAGATTCTTTGCGATGATTATTATATCGATTTCTTATGATATGAGTTGTCAAATATATATCAGTAAGAGAATGCCAAAAAATCATTCGCATGTTGCAATGTGTATCCACGGAAGTTTCAATGTGAGGTGAAAACATAACGAGTTTCGACGAATAAGGGTATGTATTAAGATAGTTGATTGTATGCTAATTCTTAAGTTAAACTTTTTATTTAACTCAAAACCATACAAAATTTGTCAATATATACTCTAAATTTTATAAAAATGAGATGAGGTGGCATGCATCATGCCCTTGATTTGATCCGTTAACAAAGATGTCAAACCAAGCATCATGCCCTTGATTTGACCTGTTGACAAAGTTGTCAAACTAATTGTACTGATGATGAGATGGCATATACCATGTGGATTAATCTATATCATGTTCTTGATTTGATTTGTTAACAAAGTATTCAAACTAATTGTATATGTAGCATAACTGAAATGAATTTTGCTTATTTTTCATCCTCTCTCGCTCTACAATTGAACTTCCTTTATTTCAAAGCAAACTAATAGTATGGTTGCCTAAGCTTAAAAAGGAAAAGTAAAATTATTTTTAATTATCGTTTGTCTCCTTGCATAATTTGATTATATTGTTTCGTAATTTTAACAAAATTACTTTTTTTTTTTCTGGAAATAACTCTTACATTCAAAACAAATTACTTATCCCAATTTTGACTATTAAGAACTTTATTTATTTAAAATCTTACTAAACTACTTATAAGCAAACCTTTTAAGCTTAGCCAATATGCTCTGTCTACATAAAAAAACCTGATCATCATATATTCCAATAACTAGTGATCCAAGAAGTCCCTAAAACCTATGTTCTTTCGATAACTTTCATGTTGCAAGAGAGAGGTTCAAGGATTTTCACACTAAATTGTGCAAATCTTTTGGAGATTTTGATGTAAATTTTACAGCCAATTCTTTCTCTCTGTCCAAGAAACATGTAGGAGAAAATGTAACCATTCCTACTGAAAATGTGGAACTACATGCATGTAACCATTCCAACACCTAGATCCATCTAATGTCCTAGTGCTCGTAGCCTTGGGAACATCTCGTTTAAAAACGTGTACTCTTACTAGGCTTTTGTTCGATATAGATCAAAATCAGATTAAGATTTCAAGTCAAAATTAACAATTAATTTTAATAACACATTTCATGAGACCCACAATCTTTTAATCACATTTTTTTAATTCTTATCAAAATTTACTAAAAACTTATTTAAATCTACACCAACGAGGAGCTAAGATCATCAACATAGTGTTAGAAAAGTATATGTTTTGATATCAAATGTTATTCTCACATGTTAATAAAAATTCTCCCTGATATTTAATCAGCATTGTACTATAGTTCATTATGTTAAACTCGTTCTGGCACAGGGCTGATAACTGGCAAAAAAAAAATGTGGGTAGTGTAATTCTATGTTAATTAATATGTTTGATGCAGATCTTGTAAAAATATATAATTAAAAAACGAGAAAAAATATGAATATACGTATAAAATTATTCTATTAAAAAACATATAGTTTAAAATAAGTTTGTAAAAAAGTAAATTTTAAAGAATGTGTATCAAACTGTACTAAAATATTATTTTAATTCAAGTTAAAGTCAAACAATCAATATTAACCACATCTTTCATGGGTCCCACAACTTTTTAACTACACATTTCAAATTTTTTTTTTTTTTATCACAATTTATTAAAAATTTAATTTTAATCCCTCTAAATATTTAATGAACTCTCTAGAACACATCAATCTCCAAAAAGATTTTGCACTTAAAAAGAAGAGAGATTTGTTGATAAAACCAGTAATATAAATGTGTTGTGGAACAATGTCGCTGAGGATAAGAATTATTCCCTTTTTTTTATCATTTGCATATTCTCCAATAAAGTAATATTGCACATAAATAAAAAAAAAAAAATCTTTCATTTTTATCCACTCATTCTTAAAAAAAAAAATATTCCAAAAATCATAATCTCAAATAATGGGTGGCCGAGCATAAGAATAAGTCTTGTTTGGCCTCCCATTAAAAGTATAATATATTTTTTATTTCTTCTTTTGAATCACGTATTTTCCAATAAAATAACATTGCATATAAATAAAAACTTTTCTTTTCCTTTCAACCACACATTCTTAAAAAAAAAATATTATTCCAAAAATTATAAAGTGGCTTAATGATGCATATATGTTACAAATTAAACTTTATTCTCGATAGATTCGTGATTGGCTATATATATATTTTTTAATCTTAGGTTAGTCACTTACGTGTTAAAGGATTGAACGCAATAAGATCATTCGAAATTATAATGATCAAGAAAATAAAGTTCAGTGTTCTTTAAGTTCTTTGCTATACATATTTCTCTTAGAAATTAAGTTTCCGGTCCCATTATTTGAAATTTTCATAGCTGGAATAATTTTTTTTTTTTTATTTGAAAAATGTGTGATTAAAAGGGAAGAAAAAGTTTTGAAATTACATATAATATATTTTATTGAAGAATTTAATTATAATTTTAGCGGAGGGTAAATTTGAAAACGCCATTTTATTTGTAAAAAATACTAAAAAGGGACGTTTATATTTTATTATGAATTTTTATTTAATTTACTGGTGTAAAGTTCTAGAACAGTTAACGCGTCAAAAACCACCCGCATCTCCGGTAAAGTTTGACTGTGGGACCTCTTCTCCCAATTCTATATAGGAAGCTAATAAACATTCTATTTACACTAGCTCACACACTAAAAACTGAGTCACAGGGAAGAAAAATAAAAAACTTGGGACCAAAGTTTCAGACTCGACCTGATGATTAGAAGTAAGAAGGAGAAAATGGATTTTGGGTAGTTTGAATTCGCATTTTCTTGGATTGATTTCGCCGTAAAATCAACATTTTATTGATTTTTGGGCATTCTCTGATTCTCTCCCTCCGGTAAGAAATTCAAAATTTTCTTTTAGTCTACCCTCCTTTTGGAATATTTTTCAAATTTGATTTCTTGCCTAAAACCCACATTTCCTTGGGCCCTCAAATTTGCAGGAAAAAAAAATTCTTGATCATGTGATTTTTTCTGTAATATTGGGGGTTTTGTTGAATGTTTTAGGCCTTAATTCAGATTCAACCAAAGCCCTGATCTTTTGTGCTTGATTGTTTGTGATTTTAGGGTTTTTGGATACTAGGGTTTGTTTCCAAAATTCTTGTGTTTTTTAGGGCATTTCTGCACTTTCTTGGAATAGGGCTTGTTTAACTTCCTGCCAGTAACAGTGAAACCTATGGTTTTTGGTTCTTAGAAAATTGTGGAATTCAGTGATCAGTATATGTTCTTTGGGATAGTTTATTGATTGATTATGTGAATGTTGAATCTTGGTAATATTGTGATTGATTCTTGAAATCGAAATAGAAATAGATCTTGTCAGTTGGATAGGAGGACGAGTTTTGGTAGTCTAAGGCTTCAGTGTCTATGGCTAGTGTTGCTCTTGGTCCTGTTTCTGAAGATCATTGGAATTTCCCGGGTTGTTATTCGGCTAAACATGGTCCCCAGTCGAACGACTCTATCTTAATTTACCTAACTGTTGGTGGTTCTGTAATTCCGATGCGTGTTCTAGAGTCAGATTCAATTGCTTCTGTGAAGCTTAGAATTCAATCACGCAAGGGGTTCTTTGTAAAAAAGCAGAAACTTGTCTTTGATGGGAAAGAATTGTCTCGGAACAATTCTTGCGTGCGGGACTATGGTGTCACTGATGGGAATGTGCTGCATTTGATTCTTCGGCTGTCTGATCTCCAAGCCATCACTGTCCGGACTGTGTGTGGTAAGAAGTTTGAATTTCGTGTTGAGAGAAAACAAAATGTGAGATATGTGAAGCAGCAAATTGCTAAGAGGGAGAATGGTTTTTTCGATCTCAAGGATCAGGAGTTGTTCTGTGATGGCGAGGAGCTTGAAGATCAGAGGATCATAGACGATATATGTAACAATAGCGGTGCAGTTATTCACTTGTTGGTCCGTAAATCGGCCAAAGTTAGGACTAAACCTCTTGAAAAAGATTTTGAAATTTCAATTGTTGCATCAGATGTGGAGAAGGTAGGTGATGCAGTAGATGTAGATTCTTGGCGGGGAATGCATAATGAGACCCTTCAAATTGTGCCTGCAAAATCTTTGCAAGATGATTTTGTCTTAGAACCATTGACTGTTTCCAAGATTTCATTGTCGCCAGTGATTAAGCAACTAATTGTTGCCTCAATTGATGGGCTCAAGAGAGGCAAGCAACCTATTAGATCATCTGAGGGATCTGGGGGTGCTTATTTTATGCCAGATTCGTCCGGTCAGGACTATATTTCTGTTTTCAAGCCTATTGATGAGGAGCCCATGGCTGTAAATAATCCTCGAGGGCTACCCTTGTCCACAAACGGTGAAGGGCTAAAGAAGGGAACCCGAGTAGGGGAAGGTGCCCTAAGGGAAGTTGCAGCATATATTTTGGATCATCCAAAGGGAGGACCACGTTCATTTCATAGTGACGAGAAAGGCTTTGCCGGGGTTCCTCCCACAGTAATGGTTAAATGTCGGCACAGAGGATTTAACTATCCTGATGGTTATCAATATGCATCTGATAAGATTGGGTCAATGCAGATGTTCGTGAAGAACTTGGGTAGTTGCGAGGACATGGGTCCTCGTGCCTTTCCTGTTGAAGAAGTTCACAAGATATCTGTCCTTGACATAAGGTTGGCAAATGCAGACAGGCATGCTGGCAACATTTTGGTTCACAAAGAGGGCGAAAAGGGTAGAATTGTGCTTATTCCAATTGATCATGGTTACTGCTTGCCAGAGAATGTAAGTGTTGTTTTCCTTGTCCATATTCAGTATTTGTCGTGCCAGACTATTGGTTTGTTTCTGAAGATGCTTTAATTGACTGTTTTTATACTCTTAGACCATCTCCAACCCTGCACCAAAATTTGAAGTAAGTTTTGCACCATTTTACACCAAATCTTGTACCAAACTAAGAATCATTTCCAACCATTACATTAATACTTTCTAATCTTTTTCTTCTTAATAATTTATTTATTTATTTTACAAATACATAAATTACTAAATAAATAATTACGTTAAATAATCATGTTTGTTATATATTAATTTTTTTTTTGTGTGTTGCAATTTTAATTGATTCATAAATTATTAATTATTATAATAATAAACTTTTATTGTATGAAAAAATACATAACAATGACACAAATATCCTCCATCAATTAGTTTGGCAAATGGAGAAAAGGGTAAATTTGACTTTGGTGTTTTGGTCACCTTTGGAGATGCCCTTAGCCTTATGCCAGCACCACTGTGTTGAATTTTTGTGTAATATTGGATGTAGTACTTTTCGAATTTGTTAATGGAATTTAGAAATATTAGTAATCGGGTTTTGAAATTCTCCTAGGATTGTGCTTCTCTAACTACCAATGAAGATTGATCAATGCTTAGCTACCATCCTAGTATCGTATATCCCCTGGCCTTTTCCCTTTCTTATATTTTTGTCATTCCCCTTATCGCAGTTTGAAGATTGCACATTCGACTGGCTCTACTGGCCTCAAGCTCAGCAGCCCTTTTCTCCTGATACCATTGCTTACATAAAGTCCCTGGATGCTGAGAAAGATATTCAACTTCTGAAGTTATATGGCTGGAACATTCCACACGAGTGTGCACGTGTGTTTCGCCTTTCCACCATGCTTCTGAAGAAAGGCGCCGAGAGAGGGCTCACTCCCTTTGAAATAGGAAGCATTATGTTCCGGGAAACATCGAGGAAGGAATCTGTAATCGAGAAGATTGTTCAACAAGCACAAGAAGCAGTGCTCCCGGAATCAAGTGAATCAGGATTCCTTGATTCTGCATCACTTATCATGGATCGTTACCTTGACGAGTTTACCCCATAAGGCTCCAAAATAACTAGTGTGAAAGTATGTAGATCATGCATATTTTGTATGGTCTGTTATAGTACGTTGCAAGATGGACTTATCAGGGTTGTAACCTTGAGGGGTTCTCCCCCTAAGATTGCAAAGTAAATGCGTAAATCTATATGGATGCATATTTTGTGTGGACTTTTTGTAGCATGTTCTGTAAGAATGGTCGAATGGTACAGGACTATATTAATAAATGAAACAGAAGCTAAATTCTGTGTTTGAAGAGAAGATAATGGAAATGATAATTTCAATTCTTCCATTTCGTTACCTTCAGCTTAGAAGTTTGTGAGTATTAGCATCAAGTGAGATGAGCTTTGAAACGTTAATCTCTGTTGACCTCGAAAATAGTTCCGACACTTCGTTGCCTTCAGATTAGAAGTTTGTGAGTATTAGCATTAATTGAGATGAGCTTTGAAACGTTAGTCTCTATTGACCTTGAAAAATGGTTCCGACACGTGGCCAACAGAATAAGTCTTTACGTATGCTCCTCCATTCGCATGGTAGTACACCGTTAGTCACTCATGACCTTTGGCTTTTCTGGTGGGTGTGGAAGCAGCCACGAGCACTCCGACGGTCAAATCAGTATTTCAGTCAACCGAAGAGTGGTGTCCGACGATGAAATGGTCACGGGGACATGGTTGAGAATGTGTATAAATATAGCGAAAGGCTTTTTAGAGTTAAAAGACTAAAATGCAAAGATTAGAATGAGAATCTCTCCCATATAATAGTGTGGTGGTATTTATACTAGAGAAAAGGAAAGAAGAATCGTTGGATGAGGGGGACACGTGACTTCGGATTCCGGACGGGTCATCTTTTCATAGGCGTCAATTTGTCAATCCATAAGTTGGCGGGCATTAAATGATCTTTGACATATTAATTGAGTTGACCGTTTGTAGCTTGTCACACGTCCCATCAATCAGTCAAAGACTTGACTTTATAGAGATCTCATCACAAAAGATCGTGGTAGAGGTGTGGCGAGGCGGGTTGTGAAGCGCAATGAGTGCAACGTGCAGGCTTTTGCATCCATCGTGAATAGCGGGTGAGTTCGGCTCTTCTACCAAGTGGCAGCAATAGCGTTTCAGTTCAGAGTAATGGAATCAGTTCGTCCGTCATGAATTCGGTTCGTCTGCCACGTGACCTCTTTAGATCAGTTCGTCCAACACATGGTGGATGAGGTGGAGGGCCTCCGTAGACCCGTAACAGTCTCTTTGTTGGTTAGTCTTTTTTTTTTTTTCAAGTAAAAGAAAAAAGAAAATAAAATTATGAAATCATCGATATTTTTCAAATGCTTGTGATTATTTTCTTGAATTTTCGTTCATGTATTTACAGATTGAATAATCATTTTTACTTTTAATTTCCCAAAATAAAATTTCTGCTTTAAGAGTGTAATGAAAATTATCTTTAGAAATCAATCAGGGTAATGTGGATTTTGGAATTTTAAGGTTAAAAATAGAATTTTCCGAAGGTAAAATTGTATTTCACGAAAAAATTAGCTTCAAAGTGATATTTTCGGATATTTAGTAAATGGAATCGACATGTCCAAATTTAATTATGGAACCGTTCAAGCTTGGTTTCGTTCGGTTCGATTCCATTCCATTTGATTTTTGGGGTTCCGTACAATAATTTTTTTAACACCTACAACAATGCTACATTAATTTAACTAATGACATGTTCAATTTTAGCTCTTACCAAATAATGTAGTCCAATTCCGTGACATCTTTTGTGTTTCTTTTTGTTGAGTTCTCATAGATTTGACAGTTAAAATCACGTGAAGAGGAAGATATCAAACTTACAATAATAAATAGAGGCTTCCAATTCGATTTCTCCAAACGGAAATAGCACTATGATAGAATAAAATATTTGAGTAAAATTTAGATCGATTTGATTAACTGGACTTGGATTGAAAATTAGAAATAGGAAAATCATAGTTTAAGTTTGAGCTAAATTAATTAATTACCAATTTTTTTTTAGAAAAAAAAAATAATTTAACTTATTTATGATAAAAAAAATTAGGGATATTTGGTTCTTCGATTCTTGGTTTACAACCGAGAACCAAACCGAACCCTTCAATTCTCAATTCAGATACATGTTTGGGTATTTAATTTAAAAAGAACCACTCGATTTGATTCAATTCGATTCGATTCGGTTCAGTTTTGGTCTAATCCCGTTCGGGAGTTTTGTTCAGCCTTAAGCATAATAGCATTAAACACAAGTCTCATTTTTTTCTACATGAACTATATTTCACATCCACGTATTTTATTTAGAACCTTGTTGCTCGTATAGGGACCTGCTTGACAGGCCCCTCACACATGTGGGGCCCGTTTAATTTTTTTTTTATAACAATGCTGGGGACCACCATTGTGTTAGGGACCCGTCAAGCGCAAGCAGCATTTTTGTGTTATTTAACTCAATATTTAATAAAATCCTTTTAGTATTCATTCATATTTTATAAATATTTCAAAATATTCTTGTTGGACACCAACAGTCTCCACTGTAACTAAGTTGTGACTTGTGAGTGAACAGGTAAAATGAGAATTTCGTGTTCAGCACGTGTTGGAAAATATATTGATTGGCA